>PNEQ01041401.1:6874-72739 GCA_003012365.1 Medauroidea extradentata
GCGGGCAATTATCACTCTTAAAAACTAAAATCATTATACATAAAATTATCTTAATGTTACTAGCATATTCGAGTCTGTGACATTCCACAGGTTAAAATGATACCAGACACGATACCTCTGTGATAATATTAGTAATAGTCATATTTTCTACTGTGTTTATACTGGCCTATCATAGGATCCCACAGACCCCTCACAATCAGTACTGAAGTTAAAATGGATGGCAATATGTTACATATGACAATAAAGGCCCCTTCATTACAATCAATCATCATAATATATAAAAGTATCAATAAAATAGGGCCGTCACAGATATTTTAAATAAGGAAATTGGTTTTTCTGGCATTATAAATTAAAATAAAAAAAAATTTATGTACTATGTGCTAATTAAACAATATTAAATTAGTACGTTTATAGTTTCTTTTAAATAATAAATACGAACGTAATGAGACATTTTGCATTGGTTTAACCGATTATTTTCGTTTCGTGCACGATTATTTATTTTCTGCCTCATTTGTTTAGAAATTGTGTGATAACTTTTCAAGTTATCCCTACAATGTTTATTGAATTAAATTTCTTGAATCGTTGTGCTATTCAATATCTTGAATTCAAGAAATTGAATTCAATAAATATTAGATCGTGTGAAAGGGTCTTTTAAATGATGAGTCTCCTACCGCAGATACATTCTATGAATCTCGCCAGCCTCTGTATTCCTGGATGTGTTTGGGTCAACGTAAGTAAGTATTCTAGAATGTGATTTGGTGATGTTTCTTGAGGTGCTGATGAAGAAGTTGCGATAATTGCCGCGTTTTTTTCTGGCAGTCTCGGCTCGTAGGTTTTGGATGTCATCGTCCGTGTATTTGATGATGCAAGTGTTGTGGTTTTCGTTTGTTGGATATATGTCTGTAGATTCATTGACTTAAAGAGAAGTTGCTCGTAAAGTAATATTGGTTTCTGTACTGCTGGATGTCTTAGATTACGTGGCATAAACGCTAGTGGTAATAACACGAATTGTTGTGCTATTGGGGAGTTTATCTTGATTTTTATTACTGGTGTTTCTTTGTAATGCTGTTTGTAACATACGTACGGTAACAGTATATTCCTGAATTGGAGCACAAGTTATTTGACGTTACCTACGTGAGTACATGTCCTTACTTTCGTCAGGTTAGTAAAAACACAAGTTTTGCCTTCTTTTGAAAGATTTGTATGTGTGACCGGACTTTGTTCAGACACCCGCCTACGTTTGATTGGTGAAGTTGTGATAGTTCTTCTTGTTTTGTTGTAGCCTATTTGAATCTGTAATTAATAGCTTTATCAGATTAATCATGTGTCTGCACTGATCTGGCTGAAAGTAAATCCTTCTCAAGTTGGTTCACCATGGTGAATAATGTTTGTCACTTACCGCTCTTTTCAGCCATAGAATCCGGGTTCGATTCCCGGCGGGGTCGGTCCCCGGATTTTCGCATGTGGGAATCGTGCCGGACGATACTGCTGGTCAGCGGGTTTTCTCGGGGATTTCTCATTTCCCCCGCCCCTTCATTGCGGCGCTTCTTCATTCTCTCATACATGTCACCCTTCACCAGCGCTTAAGGGCGTTCAGTGGGGGAAAATTCATAATTTTATATTTGTATGAAATAGTGTTAGTTTTGTAGACATTACTGAAGAATACATTAACGTCTAACGAGAAAAAATTAGCTCAGCCAGTTTTCCCGTAATGTCACTTCAAAGTCAAAATTTGCATATTTTTAATTCATACAAAACTTGAAAACCAGTAAATATAATTAAATGGAAAAAAATCTCATCAAAACTACACGTCACCATCTACGGCTTGAAGCATATACAAACCCATTATAAAATATTTTTGTGTTTAAAATAAATTTCTAAAAGAACCAAAAAAAATTTTACATTTTGAAAATTTTTATTTAAGATAAACATTTTTCGTAACGGGTTTTATATGCTACATGCCATAGACAGTAACACGTAGTTTTGATGTGATTTTTTCCATTTCATTATGTTAACTGGTTTTCAAGTTTTGTATGAAGTAAAAATATGCAAATTTTAACTTTGAAGTGCTATTACGGGAAAACTAGATGAGCTAATTTTTTTCCGTTAGAAGTACATGTACTCTCAAGTAACGTGTATAAAACTAACACTATTTCATACAAATATAAAATTATGTTTTTTCCGCACTTGAACAACCTTAAGACCTCGGTGTTAAGGCCATGATCTCCCGTTTATTTCAAACAATTGCAAATAACTCAAATATTTTTCAACCAAATGATTTGAAAAAATTTGAGACAGTGTACAGTCTTACGATACACAATTTTACCAGGCAGTTTTTTAAAGTAATGTACTGTTTGCGAGGAAAAAAAATATTTAGTTTCATCTTGGCTTATTTTCACAACAAAACGTGTACTATTTCGGGGGTAAATATCTAAAAATCAGTTTGGTGTATTGCAACAGAAAAATTCATGTAAAAACGTTGATATATAAATGTTAAAACTGCCAAAGGAATTTTTGATATATGTATTAATTTCCGTTACAAAAAATATTTTCGAAACCACTGCTAAACTAGGGAGCGATGCCTTAAGCGCCGACCAAAATATTTCACTCACCCAGCCGTAGAACATAATATATTTTCAAGATTTTTTTATTAATTTGTAGGTGTTATTTTTGGCAGTACATTGAGCCTAATGTGAGTTATCATGGATAATGCCCTCAAAAGTGGAGATTTCACACATGTTAATGCACAATAAATTGGCAAGAAAACCAAACTATGTACCATAATTTCATATACAGACTAATGTTCTAAAGACAAGTATGCACTGAAAATGTGTTACAAAAAACTGGCCCCTTTATTCTTCATCGTTGTGTTGGTTCGAGACATGAGGGGAAGGTTATTAGCACTGTTTATGTCTTGACTGCAAAATACTCCACGAAAAAAAAAACTATGTGGCCTTCCCAAAAACTCATCAATGCATTCCAGAAGCAGATGCGTGTAGAAATGTGAACACGTGAAGTAGTCGTCCTTCACTTCATCACGGCACTTCTCTTGAGACGAGTGACCAGCGGAGTGTGCTGGATCCACTCACATTGCTCTATTACCTCCGAAATAAAAGATTACTCTTTACAAGCCTCGCGGGCCGAACACTGGCGGTCGATTTATCTAGCTGTCACGAGAATAATGACGGCTTTGCCAGGCGCAATAAACGCACACCGTCTGCAGGCAAGTGCAATTTTTATTTCGGCGAATTCATACCTTCCCAAAACATCATTAACACTCAATTTGTCTCCGCTCTCCAATTCATCTATACATCTTCAGCAACGTCCGATTCCTAGAGACATGCAAAATTCGCGTTATCATTTGGTGGCAGACTAAACTTCACTTTCCTATACATAACAGAGCATAATCTGCGATTCAACTGGCCACGAATATTATGTGTTGACATTTACGTGTGTTACATCTTTACAGAGATTGGCCTCTCTGCCGTGTAAGAATTCTCCGCGGCAAGTCTCAACAATATCGGCCAGCGGGAGACGTCGAACAAGCCTATAGTCCTTGGAGTCTAGTCAGCTGTCAGAAAATAACGCGAATTTTGCATGTCTCTACCGATTCCACGTCGAGTGGCTGAAAAGACCCGCATACCGTTAATTCGCCGCCTTTGTACTACCACACTTACAACGTTGTCAACAGAATGCAAAAATCCTATAAGAAGCCCAGCATAAATAATACTAAAGCTATGTTCTAAAAATTACTTTAATAAACTATCGGCCCTTCTTGTAAAAGTTTCGTTAAAAATAATTAAACTAATTGAGCAATAACAATTATGTTTACAAAACTTAGGTATAAAAATGAGCTAGAAACAACAATTAAATATTCTTAATTTTTTGAAATACATATTTTGTGCAAAGAAACTTTTTTTAAATGAAACGTAGCCAATGAAATCTTCTGTTAACTAGTAAATGTTACGAACAATTTTATACATAATATAAAATAACCTCAATTACCTAGGAAACATGTAAAGTGAAAAGTAGCTCCACCTACGCAGTATTTAATTGGAATGTCACTCCCAAAGAAGAAACTAGTCAAGGTACAGCAAACGACGAGAAGAAATTTCAGCCACTGCTCGCAATGAATCCAGATGCTGAAAAACATGCAGATGATTGCCGTGGTTTCTAACGACATTTCATTTCATTGAGTTTGTAATTTTAGTTATCATGACACAGATTTAACCACATTATTGATAACGATAATCGTAACACCTTAAACTCAGATATGTTTGTCTTTACTAGTTACTGTCCTATGTAAACCTTTCAGAACGGAGGACATACCAGTCATGTCGTCGCTTCGTATGTCTCACCATCGAGTCTTCGTGGAAGAAAATAAGGTCGTAATATACAGTTACCCACAATGCCAGCCGAAATATTGAGAGAGAACGGTTGTTGGTGGCGTGTTTGCACCATACTACGAGAATATTTCTGGGCCCAGATGTGTTCATTTAATTAATTCATTATCTGGTCCCGTTTAAATGCTGCTTCATCAATAAGTAAGACCTATTCACATAAGGTAGTGTTCAAGCATTGTCCGTTAAACCAAAGGCAAAACGTACGACGAACAGGGAAATCCGCGGGTGTCAGGGCCTTAACACGCTGTACATGCTATGGGATCAACATGATTTCATGAAGCACTCTCCAGGCCAGCGTATTGTCTACTTTAAATGTAGTAGATACTCTCCGTGTGCTGAAATTGACGTTCTCGTCCACTTCATGCAGGAGTGCCTCTACCAACGGCGCCGTCCTCGTTCCTGTGTCGATTGACTGGTTTGAAGTTTCCGTGTGTTCTAATACGTCAATGGATTGCTTCAAATGTACGATTATCTGGACACCATCGTCGTTGGAAGCGTGCACGATACAGACGCTGTGCAGCGCTGCCGTTACCATTTGCCAATCTATACACGAATTATGCGTCAGCTAACTCAGCATTGGAATAATCCATTATGAACCTCTTCCTGCAGTGATGCATACGTGACGCTTGATCCACCTCGATGCTAGAGTGGGAAATGTGTGCGTCGAATTCAGTGGTTCGTACGACTCGTCTGGTATGGACCTACCTACATCAGCGATGACGATCCGCAGCAACATGATCCTGCACGCGCGCTATCAGTCGCACGTCATGTATTGAGAACTGTAGCACAGAAACGGTGCCTTTTCGGACATATGTTCAACAATTTTTTGGTTCCTCTACACGTGAAAATTGTTTACCCAAAATATTGACATGGAATTTTGCAACATCCTGTAAGAGAAAAGAGGAAAAATCAATTTAAGATTCTGTCTTTATATTTCTTATAACCTATTTTACTATATAAAGCATACAAAGTATCAAACATGTAGATATATTTATGATCACATCGCTCACGGATATAAGAAGAACGAAAACTTTTCATACATTGTTCGGAGAAATATCAATACCACACATATGTGGAATACACACTACATATGCATATGTAATGTTATAAATATGCAACCATATGAATTTATCGTTGTGGTGTGCAAACATGTGAATATGTAAACGGATACCCAGGTTAGTACTATACAAGCATACATTATGTATATGAGCTGTTCTGAAATTTCCCGGACTTTTTACTTAGTGAAAATGTATTTCACTCTTGTTTAAGATGTAATATAAATAAGATCATAAAAATTATGTAAAAGTATATTAAATGCGCATATGTCAATTTAATTTTATTATATTTTAGTAATTTTGCACTTATATAGGAAAATATACGGAACTACTTTCCGTAATTCAATCCCGACCAATCTATGTGAAAGTCCACTCTAGGTAACGTTATATTATATGCAGTAACCGATAATATTTTATATCATAAATCTTTAATTATCTCTTTATTCAGAATGAACTGTGTATATGTAACCATGAAAATCACTGCTTGATTATTGTTTTCTTTCATTTAACAAGCATATAATGTTAGCATATGCTGCTTTGACGGGGTAATACAGATGAAACATTAGGATTAAATCCAAATGTTGTATTTATTTGATGAGGTGGTGAAACCAGTTCTGATGAAGTTTCTGATGCAGTTACACATCTCTTCGTTTAAAGAGTAAGAGACCAATATTTCGAAGATAGTGGAAGACAAACACAGGCCACGACTTTCGAGTAAAACTTAGTGAACAAGTAGTCAGACTCTGACTTTTCATATTTATCCAAAATGCTGGGGACCATTCCGTGCATGAAATAAACTTAATCATTGAAGAGCTAGACACTTACTGTGGAATGTTTACTATTGAGATATATGCTACGCTACGTATGTATGTACATGTATATGAATGTATGCATGTTTGTATGTATGCATGTATGTATGTATGTATGTACATGTGTATGAATGTATGCATGTATGTATATATGTATGTGTGTATGTATGTGTGTATGTATGTATGTACGTATGTATGCATGTATGTATGTACGTATGTATGCATGTATATATATAACATGTAAAAACCATACATATAAGTAAGTCAAGTTTTATCCTTCGCAACGTTATCTCATTCTTCGAAATTTATAGCATATTGTAATTTCGTAAATTGGATTAGCATTCTGTGAGTACATAAACGTACATATGAGGTAAAATATTTTTTGTGAATTACTGGGATCGAATCAGGTTAAACTCATACCTTTATATAGATTCTGAGTGAGATTACAGATTAGGCCTGGATACCTAGGGGAAATTGCAATAAAGGAAACTAAGTTTATATTGTTTATTTATGTAGCAAAGCTGAGTGAAGGCTCTAAAGAATATAATAATATATTTAGCACTGAGATTTAAAGCTGAAGTAAAAGACAGAGATCCAACGGAGATGCTTAAAATTGTGGTCTAAAATAAGTTTGAATACTAAAGTCTTATACAGAGTCCTTACGCTAAGGTCTATTTCTGAGGCGTAATACTGAGGTATAATAGCGTTGCTAAGCCAAAATATGTTGTAAAATATTGTGGTCACATATTTTGGGCAAATGCATACGCCGGAAAATGTTCACCATTGGAAACTTTTAAAGTGTGGTCTTAAACTGAAGTATATTTCCAAGGTCTAATGGGGTGACTTTAGGGGACAAGAAAATATAAAACCGAAACATTGTCAAACTGCACTTATGCCCTTCATATTTGCCACTGTGGTTAGTTGCTAGAAGTAGTGTTTTGACAAAAAAATTGGTAGTTGCAACTGCATTTTTAGAAGCTCGTGAGGACTTGAGAAGTTCGCACGCACTTTTCAGAACGACCGTTAGTGAGCACGTGTTTTATGTCATATCATTATCAATGAGGAAGAGAATTAATTCAAAAGCTTTACTTAATTACTAGAAGTACGTAAATTATTTATATGAGGTGAGTATTATAAGTACCTCCAGCATCATAATAAAATTGTATATTCTTTCTCTCCATCATTGATAATGATATGACATAAAACACGTGCTCACGAATGGTAGTTCTGAAAGTGTGAGCTATTTCTTAAGTCATCACAAACTCGTCATACCGTTTTTTTATTATCAGGAGTCGTGACTTTTTGCAGGTAAACACAGTGGCCGATCTAAAACGCAATATGTGCAGTTAAACAACTTTTCTGTTTTCCATGCACCCTTTAGGGTAAGTATCAAAGTGAGGTTAAGTACTGACGTAAAATATTGAGACCATATAGTTGTAAATTGGACAGCTGACTGAGGTTCAGATTGACAGCAAATAGGTATAAAAGTAATTATTATTTAAGTTATTTCTCATGGCGATTAATTTTATTATTAAAATTAATATTCTATAACTATGCCGTATTTTTAAATTCAAATAATGTTTAAAGAATGTACATAAATAAAAATTGCACTATTGTCCAAGTAAATTTTAAATTATTTCGTAATGTAAAGTACAGAAATTTCGGCCAAAACTTTATAACAAGTTTTCTAATGATATAGGTACCTTTGTACAGGCATTTCTTCTCAAATGGCACATAAATTATTACTTTAGGATTATTTAAAATTAATAGCTGACCTTATGTACATCAATGAGAGCAATATTTTCAAATGAAATTTCTGAAACAGTTGTATTTCTAGAAAGATGAAACTACCACATGGCGCCTAAAGTAAAGGGTGACATGAGATACGAACAAAATAGATACGAAATAAAGGGACGCGAAGGCGTGGAAACCCGCCAATAAATAAATAAATTCAGGTCACAATATAATTTCGTTTAGGGAACTTGGTATAGTAGCTAACAACATGAACTCCCGCGCTCGTTACCCAAGTGTTAATGAAGGAGCTCACCGCTCGTTTGTTTGGCTCAAGAGTAATTTGAATGCAAGATACAATCTACTGTGAGCGAGTGTTCCGACTGACTGCTCCGTGTAGGTTGGTGGTATTCATTGACGGTCGCGGGAGGAAACAAGAGGGGAAGGTTCGTGTTAGGTAAATTTATGCATTGGGCTGTCCGCCCACTTGGCATGGCCGGGGCAGAAACGTCACACTCCCTTCCCCCCAAAGTTCCAGCCACCCACGTCTTCATTACACATTCGCGCATCTTCTGCTTTCTCCGCGCGGGTCGTCGACACGTCAGGCGGGGGAGTTTGACGGGAGGTAAGGCGGATACGCCAAACTGGAAGTCGAGAGGAAAAAACCTTAAGGACGCGAGACGGCTGGCTGGGCGCTTGCAACTTTCTCCGACTTATGGCCAAAAAACGGCGCGTGCGCGCAGAAGAGGCGCGACGGCTTTTACCGGAGTCCGTGTAGTTTATGAGAGTTGCTTCTTTCAAGAGTAGCTGCTTTCACTCCGCGGGGTCCTCTTACTGCAGGAGTTATGTATCCTTCCACCCGTTCTCCTGCATCACTGGAATACGTGAACTCTTGAACCAATACCGGACATTTCTCTTAAAGCGAGTGACTCACATGTGTGCGTTTTTTACGGGTATCCCTTCCAGTTTCTAAAAATTAGCAGATGTAATCAAGTTAACATTTTTTCTGAGGACAAACGCTATAGCGAAGGAATGTTTAACTGTTAAAGGAAAAAAATTAAACAATTCATAAATAAAAGCGAAAATCAGTATTTGCTGCTGTCATGATGTAAATAAGATTCAATTCCAGAAAGAAATCCAGTCGTTTCCCAAAAGACATCACTTTTTTTTCAAATATTATAATAGCAACACAAATCCGGATTTGATTATGGTCGTACGAAGAAAGACGACAGAAAAATTAAAAGGAAATGAACTCTAAAATAAATCCACCAAATAATGCGTATAAAAATACCGACAAAATGCATTTCACGAATGGATGTGTACACAGACGACACAAAAAAGAAGTAAAGAACAGGCGAAATGAAACAGGCTACCTTAGACGAATTCAGTCTGTTCGAGTCACTCAGCTTGTGCGCCTCAAATGAGCATGAAGACGGGAAGAGATCTCAATTCCCGAATTTTCACACCTTCAACCTTACTATAGGATTACCAGGGAAGTGGAAGATCCCCAAGAAAACACTCGAGCCAGCGATATAGTCCAGCACGATTACCGCATATGGAAATGCAGGGCTCGTCGTTGACAGCGACCGAGCACAGACCGACTTCGTGTGAAGGGATTTATCTGACCACTTGGCCACCACGGTCCCAAAATACTACAAAATTAATAGTCTGTGAAAATAATATATACGGACACAAAAGTCGGAAGTAATGTACACAAATTGAATGCTGTTCGGTATAAATACATATTAAATATTGATTTTAAAGTTGCAGTACAGTTTTAAAATCTCTGCTTTACCAGCTCATCAAAGTGAATGCATGGTTTAGAAGTCGCACTTTATTTCAAGAAAGTGATGTGAGCCAAGGATTTATTTAAGAAACAATATGGCCAAAAAATTAGACTTAACATTTTAATGATATAAAGTCACTTTGTTTTACAGTTACGAACACACTTGTACAAGTATATGGAAACATTGTCATATTTCTACTAGTAAAAATACGATTTCAATTAATAATATATCAGCTGAACTACGCTTAGTACTTAATAAATATAATTATAGAAAATTATGAAATCTAATTCAACCAGCCGGTTAATTTTCTGTAAGTGTGCTATTTTGCACGCCAGTTACTACATTTCCCAATGTTTCTCCCAACAGTTAAATCACCTTGGTATAGCCTACGTTTATGGTTTATTTTGATTGTACAGTCTGTTAGTATTTACGGACTTTTAAATACCTACTATCGTGTCGACACATAGGGGTGATCATGAAGAAATTGGAATGAAGTAGATTATAGCATTTATTAGCAATAGAATTTGAGAAACATTACCTGGATCTAAGTTAGTTTTTGGTTTTCTACTTAACTCTAAAAAAAATCTGCCAAGGAAGTATTCTTAAATGATGATTCGAAGAATTGTTACTATCGCACTGTACAATCTTTGAATGGTTAAGTTACAACGTTATATTTAATGATACGCAATAAAGCGATAGACACACTACTGAATGTCTTATGCACGGCAGATATGTGAATTGCTTCTATATAAACTACGGTAGTGTGTGGTGCATGAACCTGGTCTGCTCTTGACACCTCCGATATTCTGCGTCTCGGACTCAGCAAAGGCGTTTACTTAAAATAAATCTGATAGAGTTAGGTATATTTTCTCGGATACATGACCGTGCTGCTGTCTCACAATTAGATTTAACTTGTTATTCGAAGAAAAGAAATTATTTGTACGCAAGCAAATTAACAACATGGTCACGTTGCGTACGAGAGAAGACCGGGTGAATGTTGTGCCGACTGCTCGGGTAGCGAGACATGCCTTTCACTCGTCCGGCCCTAAGAATGGATCAAGTGAGATGAGTGTGGAGCAGCGACAGAATAAAAGATGCGTGGGAGGTGGTAGCTACCCGAGGAGACCCACCGACCAGTGGGAACGTCTGCCATATTTCCCAAATGCGAAAAATCCGGGTACGAACCCGCCGTGGATCAAACCCGGATCACCTATGTATAAGGCGAGAGCTCTGACCCATAGGCCGCCGCGTCCTTTCTCTTTAAAACACTCGAGTTAAAATTAATTCCGGTTCTAAACTAGTTACTTTTCGAAAAATTTTCCAACACTGGCAAATACACTGCCTCATAAATGCTCGAGTACAAGTCATGTTAGACTGATCGAAATTTAGCTCGTGTGAAAAATTCTGATGAATAAATAAATTGCAGCTACAGTGCTCACAGATTTATTTTCAGAAAAGCAATTGCTCGTTTGAAAGGGTTCGTTTTCCCTAACGAAATCTATCTTTTAAGCAAATAATAGCTTCAGAAATAAACATATATTCGGCCCGACTTATTATTTTTAAATATGTTAATACGTTTGCAAATATAAACACTATACTCGCTTAGAACTTGCCTGAAAAAAAAGGCTCTACACTATATATTGCTAATACATTATATCGATTGGATCATTATTATTAGAAGCAATTACTGTATACTTTTAACACATTCTTAATAGTGAACAAGACATTTTGTTGTTGAAAAATAAATGTTTTAGTAGTAGATGTAGGAATCCGATTAATTAACTGTTCTGAAAGTTACTAACCGCCACGTTCTGGAATGTTTCTTTTATATCAGTGGTCATACTGCGGGTGCTTTAACTGTTTCGTAAAACGCTTTATATATATTCTAGCAAAAGACGTCAAGGCACTCGGTGATTGTTATGTACAGTAATAAAACTGACCGCTTGGTATCGAAGATCAGATATTGAGCCGCTGTCACGATCTCTCTGCCTTTCATTCTCAGTTAGGCTCGAAATACTGTTTCCTTAAGAACCGCACGCACCATTGTATACGCTGAACAGGATTTTCAATCGCGGACTTACTTTCTGCACGAAGTGTATACGCTCACTTGGGGGACCGATATGTTATTACATCTTACGGGTCTCTGACACCCGGAATTTCCTTTAACTTCAAGGCCTTGTATTTAAAATACATAGTAAACGCTATTTAGCAAGGATATAGAGCATTAAATTGATTTTCACACACCTTAATATATTCACAGGAGACTTAAGAATCTATCGACGTTGAATGAGTTATTTCTTAGTATGCTATAGTGATCACTAACAGATATTTAACTATTTTGATAAACATACAGAATAAACACACTAGAATGTTATATAAATATTTTCCCACTGTGTAAAAACATGCCTAATTTCCACTTGCTTTTTCACACAACATGTAATAAAGCAATTAAATTAATAAACATTTATATAATATGTAAACGTATACATGTCGTACAAAGTATGAGGTTATTAAAACGGTTACCACACAATAATATGAGAAAAATGTTGTTAATAAAGAAATATTTTAAACATGTTAACATTTCGTTTTGCCCTAAATTTGAACCAAACACTTTGTTTGCCCATTGACCTGCGGGTAGTTTTGTGACGAGAGGAGAACATTATTGCCTTCTATAGAGCATTGTGAATATGTGGATGGATCACATCGATGCACCTGAAATGTATGGTGCTGTTTAAGAAATACCGGTGACGGACACGATAGCTTGTCGAACATGAAGAATGTGATACTAAAAGTATACAAATGTAAAATTACGTTGCGTTCTGTCAGTGCATTGCCAGTTTTCACTTGTAAACTTATTTTCGGATTTAATTTGTTACATTTTTTAGGGAAGGTCACTTTGCTTTATTCTGTATGCATTTATTTTAAGGGACAAGCTGTTAAAATTTATACAGGTATACATAGACGAAAAATCGCGAAATAGAAAAACTCAATTATTTTTTATCATCTCAGTTTTACAGAATAGCTAAAATTGACCCGTTATCACTTGACATACGCTGACAACTATTAAACATAGATCATGAATGATTGTGCTTCGATATTTTGCTGCTCCTAATAAATTCGTTTATGTTTGTTGCAGGAATGGAGTGACTGTCGATTAAAGTAGAATGCAATTTTTTTACATTTCGTATGCACAACCTAAGGCTGATTATTGAAGTAATTAAAGTAATGAACCAGTAGCCAAAACTAATTTCATGTCTCAAATTAAATAAAAACTTAAAAGACATGAAGAGTTAAAGATATTCTTGAAATCGAACGTCTCCCAAATTCGTCAAGTTAACATTCACAGAGTGCAATATGTTTTTGCACGCAGCCTTGCGGAAAAGCAATCCATATATCTTAACGCAAATTGCAGGAAGAATATAATCTATCCTTAAATTCTTGCATAGGTTTATTTTATAATAACTTCAAAACAGTAGAAAAATTGCTGTTTGCGATATGTATTCGTTTGTTTAATGCTAGCCTATGTGGATGAAAAATACATGTATCCATTACGAGACAATGCTCCAAATATACAGATGCCAACAGCCATGAAATTCAGATATAAGGCTCCTAAAACCCACACATTGTTTAACTACTCATTTGTGATAGTCCAAAATTAACATTCGTTACGGCCAAATAAGTTGATATAGGTATTTATTTACGCAGAGAGAATTAACTGGAGTTCTTAACTTGTGTGTACTTGAATTGTTTCTGCTATCACACGTTAAAGTATTAGAGCACACCTCTCAGCACGACGGCTCACAAGGATCCTTAACTTTCGGTAAGTTCTAAATAAATAAGTAAGCAAAAAAAAAACATCCGTGCGTGTTGGGTTGTGATTGTCGCACGGCCTCCGGTCTGTTTTAAGAATACTTCCTGAAGCATAGATATTGTGGAGTTAGGACCAAAATCATGAGTACAGTACACAATACGACGTTGATACACTTCACTAAAAATGCAACAAAACAACAGGAACTGTTGATACAGACATGCTGACTCGAGAATTGGCAGAACACAAAAAAAATAATCCTATATTTTACGTACTGCAAGTGTGAAACCTGTTGAAATTCTGGGGTGACGTGTATAGAATACAGTGCTTTGCATTATATAAAACACAATGCCATATTTCTATGTGCTAGGCTCTGGAAAATCACCAAAGAATTTGAAGTCAATAAAGTCACTAATAAGCTGTGAGGACCCACAAGTCAAAAAAGAGAGAAAACAAGATGTTACAATGTGTTTTCGAAGTGACCGCTCCCACGTGCAGTACAATGTTGTAGACTTTACATCCAATCATGGAGCAGCACGCTGAGTGGTACCTGATGTGATTTGTAAACAAGCTTGAGTGATCCCACGCTTCTGCAAATGAGCACGGTATTGAATCTTCATAGCACTCATAAATGATTTAAGGTGGTCTGAGCTTCGTTCTGGCCATTCCACCTCTCCCCGATGTCCTAGCATGTGTAGCTGTAATTGGAAGGAGCTGTGTCCTATTGGAACCGTACCGAAAAGTCCACCTCTCCGTTCGTGACACGTGAAAACGCTTCTTCACGAAGCATGAGCTTGCAACATCTGTCTGGGCCGTGTGACGAACAAAGAGTCAATAATGCGACCCTTCCATAGTCAACACCAAACCATTATGAGTTTAGTACCCTGTTCCTTTGTTGGGTCAATCCAAATTAGGTTGTTTTCAGACCAGTAACGTGTGTTTTGCTGATAAACTTCACCAGATACATAACAGATTGTTTCGTCACTAAACAGTATTGTGTTTGGGGAAAACGATATACTTAACACGTTTTCTCTTCAGGAGCCGTTCACAGACTTAATGTCGAAGATCTGGATCCCCCTGTCTTTACACCTGCAGAAGTTGGAGTTTGTACGGATACCATTTATGCGCCTTTATTTAAATAAGTGGATATTTCTTTTGGGTAAACTAGTTATACTGGTAATTTGCAGTAGATATTTGCTTGGACTTTTTAGCGCAAGTTTCAACTGATGTTGTTTCGTCCGTGGTCTATCTGTGAGGTTACAGAACACATTTGCTTACATTTTCCACTTTTTTGTACACACATGAGAATGTGACAGGCGGGCGTTCAGGGGCCGGGTTCAATATGTTGAATTCAGCAACTACGTCTCTCAAGCATAATCCTTATGTCTCACGTCGACATGACCTGGATACGTTCCTCTTTGCTCAAACACATGATTTATTAGTCAGACTACAACATACAAAGATAATATTTCCCTTTGGTTTCCTTACTTATGGAAATACATGCAGAATCATTAACTAAAGTACTTTTCACTTTAATATGAACCTTCCTTAACACTTGTTTCTAAGTGGTATTTTATTAGAGCTTAAGATTTTATGTTTTGAGAGGGGTGAAACGTTTACAGTAGTTTTCAGTTTTAGTTATCATGGAATTTGGCTATTACACCATAGCGTCAAATTCATTGGTGAAATGTGCAAGTTCCTGGCCTTTTACACTTGAATATGAATGCTGCAATTTTTAGTCTACATAAGAACCCTACCTAAAAAAAAAAAAAATAAATTGGAAACTAATTATCGCATCATCGTGAAAGCTTAACTAATAACCTACACTTTATGGAATGCAAACGAGAATAAAATCCTTAATTCGCACCAACCATCCTCTGAAAACAGCGGACACTAACTCAGACTTTTGCCTCTGACTGGCTCTGGCTTATAGTTTGAAAGATTGAAGGTAAATAAAGTGTAATGAATAGAACTGTACTTGAGCAACAAAACTGTTTGCTAACTGGTGCATTATTTACTTGGTATAAGTGTCAATATCTTCCTAATTGCTTTATTACTCCCAGATGTTAGATAATATAATTATTTTAGATAAATTTATTTAAAACCATTTACAATACGTGTGAAGCTTATTGTTTTACATTTCACAATGCGCATTTTATAATTAAAAAAAAGAAAAAAAAATTTACAACTTTATGAGCAACAATATTTCTTACGGTTAGTTGTAATGTGCAAGACAATTTATCTAATAAAAGGTTCTCATTTAAATATACCTCCAAGCAGTTCTGGTGCTTTTACCGCATAAATTATTCATGAAAATTGCAAGAAAACTCATAAAAGGACCCGTAAGAGTTTTAATACGTTACACGAATATTAATAAAATAAGAGTTTTAATTTTAATATGGCGAGCGGTTCTTCTTTGAAGATATCTCCAGGCCGTTCCAATAATTTAAACTGGATAGCTTATACTGTCCTGGAAAATTGCACACCGAACTCCTAAAAATAATATTTTTTTTTTGTGTTTAGAAAATAGGAAAAAAAAAACTTTTTTAATTAGTTAAAAATATTTTATTGCGATACATATGTATAATGGAGGTAAAACATAGTATTTTGCTGAATATACGTCTTTTGCTAGCGAATATTACTGGATCGCAAAAAAAATCCAGTTACGTAAAAGAGTGTTATAACGAGATAATTAATAATAAAAAAACGAAGAACCACACCAAGGACGAAGAAACGATCCGAGACAACAAAGATGCAAATTATTCCGAAATAGGAATACAGTCGGTTTATAATGAAAACCGAAAAAGCAAAGTCAATATAGACATGGACCAAAATTGTTCATGAACATACCGACAATGTTGGGCGAAAGAAAAGACAACAGAAATTAGTTTAGAAGAAGACATGGTTGTGGACACGACAGCACAAAGAATATAACATACTATAACCAAAAGATCCCTTCGACGAAAACTGATGTGTCGTTTCGAGGACTGGTAGTTGTTCCGCCTTCAGGCACACGAACAATCTAAGGAACTATCAGACGTACTGTGACATCTGGAAAGTCGAGGACGTTACAATACGAGTAGTGCCTATTTCTAGCTGGTTCGGTAACAGCGCACCTGTATTCTGATTGGTCGTGCAGCTTTCAATGGTCTAACATGACCGACGATGAACTGTATAGTTATTGTTGTACTAAGATCTGTCAGTTAAAAATTTTATCGGATATCTCTCAAAACAGTTATTTTTAATTTATGAAATTCATGCAATGTTTAGAGTCATACTCACTATTGCTGACAATGGATGTTTATTTATTTATATAATTTTCTCTCAGTCTGGTTTACTTCCGGAGAATTGAATTTTCATTTTACCACTTTATTTTTTGACTTGTTTCCCAAGCATTTTCGGCCAGTCTGGATTTTTCAGTTTTAATTTCTGAGAAATAGTTTGGTGTCCTTTGGTCGTCTAATGAGATGTTTGTCAGTTTTCTTTTCAAATGTCACAGCGGAAACACCACAGATTATCCAGTACCGTATGTTATATAAACTTAGAATATATACGTGTATATATTATTGTATTTAGAAAAAATTACAGTGCAAATTTTTCTTCATTGTCAATTTTTATTAGTGTCCAGAAACCAACATCCAGAGATTAAATCTGTATAAAATATTCGCCCTGCTAACACTGGAACTAATGGTGAATGGTGTACTAAAACATAGTTTGTTCAACTTCTTAGCACTAATTTTTTATATCCCAGATAACATTATTTTTAAAGCACATAACGTGTACAATAAATAATATGTCAGGTGTAACCATATCCACTAAAATTCACTACGAAATACCAAGATGTCGAACGTGGTTTAACAATAATAGCCATGCTACAAGGCAAACAAAGAGTACATTATAATAAGCATATAAACCTTATGTCATATTAATTTAACGGCTTTAATTAAACAAATGTCAATTTTCTTTGTATCATTGTGAGGAAAATATTTCGCCTACCTTTGAATTATTACGTGTTGCGTAAGATAACATACATATATACCATTTGCAATAAAAAACTTTCAATTAATTACATCCCACATTCTATATTTTTCTGATGTTTGGATTTCCTTGTACACACAGTCGTATAGGGTTGTAGCATTTGATAAATAGTGCAAGCGCGAAATCCAATTTAATTTCCAAGAACTGGTTTTGCGAAGGAACGAGTAACTGGTAAAGTCGAACAGATTTAATTTTGCAGGGCGATAGTTATGTATTTGCTATCTGCCGCAAAACGTACTTCTTGAATTTTCTGATTTATTGAGAAGTGTTTAATGAGTGACAAACACTTTATCTCGTGTACGAATTTTACAGAACAGATAAATCTGAGAGACTCTTAAGTTTCTATCTCTAAACGTAAGTTTAAAAAACATGGCAAATACTTTCCCGCAATTTACGAGACTTGTCACGTCTTACCTTGATTTTTTAATTTAAATATACTAATTAATCAAGAGAACTACTGGTAATATATCAACGAAATAGCACCATGTGTTATTAATATGAGCGTATTATATTAATTTATTATTGTTACAAATGCCCTATATTAATAACTCTGAACTAAACCACTGGACTACTATCATTCGAATACGTTTTCTAGTTTTCTTAAAGTAAATTCTTGTGTATTACGATAACTGAATAACTGCTAGCTAAACGGCAGCTATTTATTAGTGCTGGATCAGTTCTTTCTTACTATGGCAGGAATATTCTAGAGTGCATAGCGTACAGTAAAAGTTACCTTCGTGGAGTTGGTAAAATTAAGCAGCAACAAATATATTCAAAATATAAATCGTGCGCTTCGCAGATATTCCAGATTTCCGTTGCTTTGCATATTAATTTAACAGTTAAACTGATTATGAAACATAAGTTCATGAAAAAGCAATTACTGCGGTAAGCAATAACAACAGTATATAATACGAATACATATTAAATATGAAATTCACGTTTAAAGAAATATAAAAAAACACACACACACATGACAGTAAAATGTAAATAAAACCGCAAGGAAAATTTAATAAAAAAATTTAGAAAATGTGTAAATGATTTATTGGGTTACAAACTACTGTTATTAAAATTATTAATTAGTTAGAACTATACCTTTCAATTTTTTCACGGAAAATTGTGAAAGTAAAAATATATTAAATTAACAAAATACCTCTTCGTTCCTGATTTTCTCCGTAAAGCCAACTGATGAATTCAAAATATTAATTAAGGACTGTACTTAAATGTATGGTTAAAATGTTTTTCTTAGTAATTTTTATCAATAAAATTAATTTTTTATTGCAAACACGCGATGCAACATATTCTTTCATCATATTGAATCAATAATTCAATTTTTTTAAAATATTTTAATATCTTGCTAGGCAGTACAGTTTTTAACTTGTATGTTAATATTTTAATAAGTGTAATTATTTATTTTCATGCGGTCCATTATAAATGAATTATATTGTTATCGTAACATAGAATCATTTAATAGAGCATAAACGCAACAAGAAATATCAATGTCCATGGTCACCCTAGACAAAAGTTAGGTCGTTTCATAACGAATTCTATGAAAAAACATATCTGTGTACACATTTTAGGGCAGTCGGTTGGTTGGCTGTCGAACTGTGTATAGCGTGTCCGAAGTTACGTTTATCATCAGACACCAGTAAATGTGCTTATACAACGTGTATCTACCCCAAAGATAAGCGAATATACTCAACATTACTTGTAAAAATGTCTTATACGATACCGCACTCAAAGGAAGCGCTAGTTAAAAACTCTCGGAGTAAGCTAAAATCTGTTGTTTTTTTTTTTCAGACTGTTTATTCTTAAGACATAATGTACCGGATTCATTCGAAATGGAGGTCTACAACTACACTAGACATTTTTAAAGTGATGGCTTCAATAAAATAATAGGATCAGCGCTCAGTGTCCTATAGTAAAACCGTTACGGCAGGAACATTACGTACGCAATTACTACTCTGGCGTACAGACGATATCAAAATGCCGGCACTGGCTGGCGTCACTCATAGCTCCTCAACGAATTTTTCCTCAAACGCACTCAAAACACACCCTTTACAAAGTGGCCACCTCGCTCTCTAGTTTAGCTGTGGTTTCGAAAATGTTTTTTTGTAACGCAAATTAAGACATATATCAAAAATTCCTTTGGCAGTTTTAACACTTATATATCAACGTTTGTAAATGCATTTTTTTGTTGCAATACACCAAACCAATTTTTAGATTTTTGCCCCCAAAATAGTAACACATTTTATTGTGAAAATAAGCCAAAAGGAAGTAAAATATATTTTTTTTGCTCGCAAACGGTACATTATTTTTAAAAATGCTGTGGCAAAATTGTGTGTCGTATGACTGTTCACTGTCTCAATTTTTTTTTTCAAAACAATTGGTTAAAAAATATTTTAGTTATTTGCAATTGTTTGAAATAAACGAGAGATCATGGCCTTAAGGGGGAGTGTTATACAATTTTATTGTATTTTCACTTGTTGAGCCATAACATTTATACGAATTGTATTATTAAAATTTCTATTCGGCAAAGCATGGGATATATTATTGCCAAACTGCTTGACATAAATAATAATGGAATCTTCCATTAATTTGACATGCAGAGTCAATGTATGAAAATTCTTTAAAGTTAACATAAAATTATACCGAAAAGATTCTGCATGAAAAATTTATGAAAAATTCCATTATTTTTATATAATGCAGTTTACCAAGAATATATCATATGCTTCGTCGAAGAAAAACTTTTTATAGTACAATCTGAAAAAAGTGTTATGGCTAAAAAACTGAAAATACATTAAAAATTTTTAACAATCCGTCTTACACGCAAAACTTTGTAATTAATGTGTAGCTCCGGAGTTAAATGAAACTGTTTCAACCCTTGTGTAATAATTTAGCATTTGTAGTGATCTATTTAATACGAATACTAGCCTTAACTCTCCTCTGCCTGAGAATAATTCACGCAGCCATTTTATATCAAATTCTCCTAGTGAAAATTACTACGCATGTCCAAGGAGAGGGTGCTTATTCAGCAAATATTCGTTTAAATAGTCGACATTCTTTTTTAGTTTATTCTGCCGATGAGCTTTTAGAGAACTTATTCGGAAATGGTAATAGAGATCATATGTGTTATATGGTTTTTAATGACTGTCAAGAGATAACTGTTAATGTATTAAATAACATTACCTAAATTGTAACATTACTACGCTAAAGCAGTCCTCATATAATGTGCGTAACGCAAGGTAACGTAACGAGCTGTGTTCCTACTGTAAATGGGGTTCAAATGAATCAGTTCAAATCTTGAACCAAGAATAAATGTAACATTAACTTTAGTAGTGACACAGTATCGTTACATAACGTTTAATGTTGCCGGAAGTTAGCAATACTAACCAAGGATGCAGGAGAGAGTGTTGTAGAAGCATTGACGTCACAGGCTTGCCATTTTTGGAGAGCTGACGAAATGTATGCAAAGTTACGCACACCGGTTGCTTAGTTTCAAATAAAAAATTTGGAACTGGTTTTGACTGTTAGAGATTTAGTGGTCCTAATTACAAAAACTTCAATTTAGACTACGAAATGTCACAATTTCTATATCTAAATTTTGTTGTATCTTACTTTTTCAGATCTTACGAAAAATATTTTAAAACTATTTTGCCAAATAACAAAATTAAGGATAATTTTTGTAAGAAAGTCGCTTACCTAAAGATTTTTCGCAGCTTAGAGACTGAAGCGACGGATCAATAAGGGCGACACGTACACGCATATCAAATGCCATATAGCTCCCATTCACTAGGCACTGAACTATCTTGCAGACCTTCCGTTGTGTTGATAGTAGATCATTACATAACTGGTAGGTCATTACATAACACAGAGGCAAAATTACTGCGGGAATGTCATGGTAGATTTTTATATTCACGGTAACCGCCTGCCACGAGCATTTAATAATGTACAGAGCGTTAAGAAATATATTCTGTTTTTAATTAACTGTTCCATGTTTTCATGGGTGCTGATTTACTAAACAAAAATACTACTCAAACTAGAGCGAAAAGTGACTCTCAATATATCACATTCAACAGAAACAGGGTTCCAGATCCTTACAACATAGCTAAAAACTGCATATATAAACTGCCGTATTACTGAGCGTATGCGTGACAATTTCACATTAATGTGGCATCCAACGTTCCTTGAGACTTTCCAAGTATTCAATTTTATGGCCACCGCTTGAAGTCCGCTTGCTAACAAGCTTCAACGGAAGGCAAGCAGAATTTCGCAAGTTTATTTCTTGGTGCGTTGTGCAGGAGATGTTACATTTAATGAGCTAATTATTCAAATCTACACGCTGACTTTTCTCAAAAGGGGAATACTGCAGGATACGATGTGTAAGATAATAAGTAGCCAGAAAGTCATATGTATATATAGCCGAAAATGATCGGTGTCTTTGCTAAAGGGTATTTATTAATTAGCCAGTCTTGCTCAGTACAATTCAGTGCACGACGTACTGTGATGACTCCACGGACATACAGGATGTTCAATGTGATCCTCACTAGCTTGTAAGAATGCATGCGCGTACACGGAGCAGCAGCGTCTGACGCGCACGTTCAAACGTGCCATCATTAGAGAGATGGTGGTTAGAGATGATGGTTTATCGCGGGAAAAGTTGACTGTTTGATGGATTTCAATACACGTCCAGCTTACCAGAAGATTACTGGCTTTAGCTTGTACGTGGAGCTGTTGCCCTATTTGGCTGAGCCAATAAGAATCCCGATATTGTAATATTTGATGTCTGCAGACAGCTACGTTGTGTCAGTGTTTTCAAGGCTATCTTGGCACAAAACATTTTCGCGATATTCCATAATCTCTAATGATGGTTTATCGCTGGAAAACTTGACTGTTTGCTGAATTTAAACGCACGTTAAGCTTATTCAAATATTGCTGGATTACGCTTGTACGTAGAGCTGTTGCTCTATTGGACTAAGCCAAAAAAAATCCCGCTATTTTAATATTTGATGCCTATTATTGGTCTTGCAGACAGCTTCGTTGTGCCAGACGTATACTACCCAATCATACATGTCAAAAGAAACTTACGTGTTTTCAAGGGTATGTTGGCAAAGAATATTTTCGCGATATACCATGATCTTTGACCATTCTGAAACCGAATGGTTACACAGGCAGCATGTATGCGTTGTTCGAATGTCTGCTCGTCCGAAATGGGATCTACATACACGACGTCATTCAGGTATCTTAGCAGGTTACCACTTGCCTGGTGAGATCTCATGTGTGCTTCCAATCACTGAAACGTACACTGTCAAAGATATTTTATCTCCACGTTCGAGTCAGTGTACCTCCTTGGAACGCATTTCCAGTCGTAGACCGTAAGATCAGATTTGCTTCTTATTCACTCAGGTAACGTCTCCTGCAGCATGTCCCAACTGAGAAAAATAATCGTGTACAGGTCCTTCGTGTTTTACTGAATATATTTTGTATGCACGAAGTCTATAGGCCCAAGAGTCGTCAGGGAAAACTCGGTACGCGAGTTGGATGTATCATTATCCTCTACGTAGAAAGAACTGATACTGAGTGCTGACTTTTCGTTGAAGACTCGCCTTTATGTGATTTCCAGCAGTGATCTTACCATTTTATGATCAATAACATCTACGAAAGAATGCAGCGTGTCTTTCTGGTACCCAAATCGAATGTCCTTTAAATAAATATAATCTAGCTCTAAACGTAGTGGTTCGATTTAGACGCCAACCTATGTATATTTTCACATTCACAAAATAAACACCGGAATTTCAATATCTCAGTCAGAAACTCAGAATAATGTAAGAAGATGTACTTAGGGACAACACATGCAACGCGTTAAAAAAGACTTGCTACGTGCGTTCGAATATGCTTTGTTACAAAATTAGTCACATGTGCCAACTATACCCATGAACGAAAATAAGACATACTTTGAACAAGTACTAAATGTTGCTACGATACCATGCCTATTAAAACTCCTAATTCTAAGCCCTTCCACAATGCTGTAAAAGATCATTTCAGACTGCCATACTTGCAATGCACTAATCAAATGTAAGGCGTAATTCAGATACAGTTAAAGGGTTCGGAGGATGAGGAGGCATGTTACATTTGTAAATTTCTGAGAAAAAAAAAGCAATTTAAAGCTTGTTCAACTTGATGAATCTTGATGATTTGCTTTTCATATGCTACGGAAATATTACAAGCATTATGAAGGTCAAACACACCTTGGAGATTTTTCTTCTATAATAATTTTTATTGGGTGATTCTGAGAAGTTCGTAAATGTGACATGATTTCTTCATCCACCAGGGCCGTCAATTGTGCACTGAACATTGCTACAGACTTTCCATCAATATAATCATACGGTCATCGCTTTAAAGTTTCATAGTAAAAAACCGATCAGCGGGAATCTGTCAAGTTAGTTCAGCGCTTAGCTTATTGTCGATGCGCACCTCAAGGTCGTCCTTGTAGCTGTGACTTTAAGCGTAAAACCGTTCAATTAACGCATTGCCAGTAAACTCCATCCACAAGCAGAGGACACTAGAATTGTGGTTCCTTATTAAATACAAAGCTACACGAATATATATATATCTGCACCCAATTTGATGATATGTAGAGAAGTGAATTATCATTAATTAATATGTTTGAGTAAGATAAGTTTCCTATTTTAAGGTTCGATGTGCTGTTAAGTTATATTTTGGTCAATTTTTTGTTTTAAACGTTGAAGACAATCCTCCTCTTTGTCATACCAAGTTTTCGTAGACGTATACAAACAGTTCCTCTTGTCAAGAGAGATAAAGAGGGTTAGATAGAAAGAGGAAAAAGCTGCAACACACGTCGTTCGTTCTTTCTCCCTCAACAGCCAGGGACAGGTGTAATTTATCCCGGCCGCCGATGGCACCATGATGGGAGGCACCTGTTCGCCTCTCACATTAGCGCTGACACAACCGCTTCTCCTAATTGTCGGGCGTAAATCTTCTGTCGACGGTGCTGTTTACTCAGGCGTGGCTAACTGGGAGCGACCCTAACAACAGGACAATAATAAAACTGATGTAGGCCTACGCTTTCCGCATATCGTGTCATGCAATTCAGTACTTGATTTGTGACTTGCCGTGACACTCATTTTTAGAACTATACACACTGAGACTAATTTTAGTACACGTAGTTACATTCAGAATATATATACTTACCACACAGTAAAAAAATTTTCGTACTTTTACAAAAAAGTTTTTGGAAACCAGTTTCCAAAAAAGTTTTTTGTAACACTACGAAAATATTTTGTAAAATTTACAAAAATCTTGTAAATTTACAAATTTCTTTGTACATTTACAAAAATTTCTGTAAATCTACAAACAAATGTTGTATATTTACAGCTAATATCTGGTTAATTTTACAATAATTGCTTGTAGTGTTACGAAAAATTTATTTGGAAACTAGTTTCCAAAAAAAAAATTTTGTGACAGTACGAAATGTTTTGTAAAATGTGAAAGGTCTCCAAGGTTTATTTTGTTTCAATTCGAACAATCTGCTGATTAGCATTATTGTACTAGTTCCCAAAGTTGTTTACGATATTTGTAACCACTTCAAAAAGGTTTCTGACATCTTATTTTTATTATCTGACTGATAATGTTCTGATATTACGGTACAAGAATTTCCTTGTAAATTTACAATTTTTTTTTACTGTGCAGCGAAAGTGAAAAAAAAATAAATTATAAGGAATTGATATTATTTCAATGTAAAGCACTCTTCATTTATTTCAGTATATGACACCTTTGTGAATTCAAGGAAGTAAATCATTAACTCTTAATAGACTAATCTGATATAGGCCGTTTGGGATAAAGTGAGCACTAACGTTTTTACCTTCGAAAAATATCTCTAGCTGTTACTGCATATAAGACAACATTAACTATGCTTTATTACTTGTGTTGTTGGCAGCGAAGATACCAAACACTGTTCCGTGTATATTCTTATAAAATACGACAATACTGTATTTAAATAAACTAACATCGACATACTTCCATTGCATACACTCAATAAACTTTGTTTGATCAAACTACTACAAGGATACCTACTGACTGCACCATTAATCTTACAAATGCAAAAACTAAGTGACGTGCCCAGAGAGGTTAGACATTTCTCGTCGTTAGCCGTTATGCGTGGAAAGATACGAATTAGTTGAAAATAGAATTTAAGCAGGGTTTTTTGAGTACTGACTTTATCCGGAACAGCCTATAATCTGTTTAAACTTACCGTCAAATAATCTAAGTAGGCTGTTTACGATAATTTGAGCACTACTTACAATTTTCTGTAAGTTATTATTCCTTCATCTGTACTATTTTAAGTACGAAAACTTCCATATAAATAAAAACTAGTGTAAGCATTTCATAGCTCTAAGCGTTTAATTCTATTCCCCAAATAAATATAGTATTTTTTTATTATACGTGTTGGGAAGTGCTCACTTTAATATGAACCGCCTACAATTAAATACAGAAATTTCTTAAAATCGTTCCTTCTAATTTGTCTTTCTTATTTTACATCGAATATAATGTTAAGCAATGAATATTTTGCTTCATCACGACAATCGTTAATGCATACAACTAATTTTGGTAAAAGTAACTCTTATATTAAGGTCGTTACGCGCAGTGTTGTTTTAATGTCACATGTATATTTAATTTAACTTGATAAGTTTAAATAAAAATGAAGTTAATGCCACCTATTTCTGCATATTTCTAATTTTCATGCATTCTCTAAATGGTTTTTTGTACTTCAGTTACATTTCGTGTACACCAGGAGTTTTTAAAAATACACTCTAGTTTCTATTATAGTGAGGGATGTATTATGCTGTAAATTATATTTTTTATTTCCATCCTGTCTGTATTTTTAAGTCTAGTGTTGAGTGTATATACAGATGAATTGCGAGATATTATCTGTCAATTATCTAGACATTCAATGTATTTACATTTATATAGTTTCATTAAAAAACTGTGTTACCGAAAAATACAGAACAATAATTTGTTTTACAATAAAATATTAAAACATTTTTAAAAACATGAAATAATATCCGAAATTTTCGGTCTGTGAAAAACCTGGGTTCACACTGAGCCAGCAGCCAATTAGCTGAAGACCAATTACACATAAGACAGTGACTCCAAATCACAAGGTTGTCACCAGAGTTGGACGTAATCAGCCCGTTCGAGCCCTAAACGTTAACGCGCAGATTTCTGAACTTACGTGCATGGTCTTGTTTCCTATATCTCTCGTTTTACATTTGTACCAAGAACTGTCCAACTTTTACACCTTGCATTAATAGTACATTACATAAAATAAAATATTTTTCAGTTTCGTGATGTCCGTGCAAGCACATGTCAAATTAAATTAGGATGCCACTTTTTAACTTCTCGTAAAATTTTTCGTACTTAAAAAGTGTTGAATTACCTATATTTTTGCATATTATTGAAAACCTATATGCATTGTTATGTAATCCGCAATTTTCATCATCACTTTTTATTTTTTATTTGTACCAGATATATTTTTTCTTACTTGAGACACAAAATGTGACTAAATTTGGCTCTTACGAAATTTTTTTATCTCTCATAGTTTTCGCGTAATGGCTTGCTAAAGTCATATTTTGCATGTTTCCGTTTTAACGACTACACTAAAATCAACTGATATACCAAACTCAAAAACATCACAGTGGATAAAGACATTGCAGGCTACAATGATATGCTCAAAAATTAAAGAATAAAAATTATTTTAATTTTAAAAAAATGCTGAAACTCAAAATTATCCACTTTTTTTTTTTTTTTTTTTTTTTTTTTTTTTTTTTTTTTTTTTTTAGTTTAGTATATCAACTGGTTTTAGTGTAGTCGTTAAAACGGAAACATGCAAAATATGAATTTAACACGCCATTACGCGAAAACTATGAGAGATAAAAATATTTCATAAAATAAGAAAAAAAATATGGTACAAATACAAAATAAAATAGTGATGATTAAAATTGCGGTAGACCGCTCCCTTTACGTGAAATAACAAAGGTGTAATTCTGGAGCGTAATATATCTACTTTCCCTCTAAATTATTTCATTCGTATCGTATAGGTAACTTTTTCATTGGGTAAGTAGCAAAAACTTTAAAATCGATTTTTTGACATGAAAGCAAAATTATATTTGTGTGAAATTACTATTATTGAAATGTGATAGAATTGTACAGCAATACGTTCAGTTACGTAAGCACGAATTTTTCGGTGCAGAGCGCTCTTACGTAAGTAGCACACTTGATCCCAGGAACGTCGGGCGAATTGTCGATGGAGGCTGGGACAGAGACTATAATAAAGTAACGTAAACAGCTTGAGACATAACAGTGCGCTTTGCCAAGGCGTGTTTCCTCATACTGTCATAGAAGTTTTGCTCGTGATGTCGGTGCCTTCTGCAACTTATGCATCCCAAGTAGTATCGGTTGTAGCGTATGTGACGTCAGAGATATGAGAGGTTCAGTGAGTGTATTAGTTACCGCGCGGAGGCTTATTGGTCAGGGACGAGTCTAAGATTTCCTTCGCCCGGGGCAGGAATTGTGATTTGCCCCACCCCCCTCCTCCATGTTCCTCTTCTGGTTTTTTTTATTTTTTTTTTTTATCATGTCAATCAACCCAGCAGCAATAAACGTATCATGCATTCGACGTATACTTACCAGCTACAAATTAGCAGTGTTTTACGTGTGCATTCTAATTATACATACTGTATTTATATTATTATATGGCGTTCGATGTTAATAAAAATACAAAACTAGTAAGATACTTAATATTGTTTGATGTTGTATTTTATACTCATTTACATTTCATTCCAAAGTAAATATTTTCGGCACCACACGCGCCCCCCTCTAACCCGGTACTCGGGGCAGTTTGCCCCCCACCCTCACCCACGCTCTTGCTAACCTAGATCCAACACTGTTAATGGCTTGCTTGCTCGCGTTACCGTAGAAATATAAACTTACAGATTTGTTGAAAAATACACGCGTTATTTTAATCGACTAGGCCTAATATAAATCTAACTTATTCTTGTGTTTATCAAAGTGCAGAGAATTAAGCAGTGTGTAAGTATTAATGCACTGGCAAAAATTTTTTAAATTGATTTACTACTGTGAAGTAAGTCATCTTAGAATTACATAACCTGTATTCAAGGCACTGGAGAAAAATTAATAATATAAGCGCTATATGTAGCGAGTTAATGGATAAAAATAATCTCCGTACGTATCATCTGAGTTGAAAATGCCGTAGTTTTCGTTGTCTGACGGCGTCTGAAAATTAAACATTATTCTAGAAATAGCTATGAAACTTCTGTTTTCTGCGTTGAATTTGCGCGAAACTCCACCGACACATTTTACATCCCCTATCCCACCTAGACGAGGTGGTATAAAAGGTGTAGTTGCACATTTTTTTGCTCAAATTGTAGTTACACCCGCCACCAGAACGCAATTTTGACGTTACTTCCGGTAGCCAGAATTCACAGGACAGTTTGCCCGTAGAAGTTTAAGAAGGTACCGATCAGGCGAACAAACCTTAAGTTAGCCTTCATGTCGCGTTTACATGGGTTGCCTTAGTCTCTAGCCACAAAGCGCTTTAAGGCCGACATCATAATTTATCAGTGCTATAGTACACATTAGTGAAGCGATTGTCAGGTAATTTCCGACCTGATGGATCATACTAGTAGTTTTGTATATTATAGGTCACTTTTACTTAGCGAGTATTGGCTGCACACGTTGGCGATGGTACCAAGGGGTAAGAAGGGATGCCACTTACATTACATCCTTACTTATATCTGAACGGGTGAAGAATTAAGTAAGTCTTTGGTTAAATATCGTAAATCACTTAGTTTACGAGAAAAGTTTAATAAAATGTCCGAAAATACATCGAAATTGAAGTATTGGGTAAGGTAATTCGTGGATATGGACTGCACCACTCCTATTACGTAATAAAAAGAAGAATGAAAACAGCTTTCCATTATTAAGGGAGATCAGTGCCTGCCATCTTCAAATTCGTCAATTTTCACTGCAAGTTTCATACACTGTGATTTATTAAATTTAGCCGTCTGCCAAGGCACTGATATTACCATCTTAAGCGTTACCAATCTGTCACACCTTCACTATCTTTCCTAGTTTTTTACTAATAATTTCCGGAGGAAGAAAGTAATTTTTTAAAAGGTTGTCACAGGTGTAGTACAAGAAATGGCAGTCGAGCGATGTCAACAGTGTACGATGAAAGTAACTATTCCTTTTTCCATGTTGAAGCACAACACACTGAAAATTTTTAGGCCAAATTAAATGCAGAATTTCAATTGTTCCAACATGTGAGGAACTGTTCTTTCTTATTATAAATGTATTACGTCCAGTAAACCGTCACAAGATAAATAAAATTTATATGTTAATGTATTCTATAAAATTTCGTCCGTAATATTTGTGCAAAATTGCCGATATTTATGATTGAAAACTTACCTGTAACAAGCGTAATGCATAATTTATTTAACTAACCATTTTTGTACGACATTTCAATGAAGTATTTTAAAAATGTACGTGTCATTAAAATGTAAATATTTTTTATGAATTGGTGTGTTTTAATCTACATTACTTTTGCCAAATATTTTGAATCTGAAAGAAAGTGAATCTTTTAACAAAATTAAATAGGAAACACTCGTTTAAAAAAAAGTCGTAAGTCTCTTCATTTACAAGAAAATTTACATGGTAGTGCGAGCAATCTAACCTATATTTTCGCTCAACTGGTAATTTGGAACTATCTCATAATCTAAAGGTACGCGGCTCCTTATCAAATATTATTTTCTACTTAGTTTTGGTCACTCATTTACATGGTGCAGTACATATTTGCAAATTACCTGACGTTCTATATGCAGATATAAACTTTATTTACAAACATGTTTGTGAACTTAGTAACAAGTTTTACACATTTTCAAAAAATTCCGTATATTTACAATTCATTTCTTCTTTGGCAACTAGTTTCCTACATAATGTTTTGTACGTGTAAATGCAAAATATTTTCTAAAATGTGGCAGCCTGCCAAAGGAAATATCGTTTCACATACTTCACTTTGTTCATGAACCTTACTCTAAACATTCCTATAGGTAATTGAATAATTCATACCACTTACATGACCTGTGGCATTACTGTTGCAGTACTTAGACAGATACACGTTTTGACATTCGTTTACTAGCGTTTTTATGATAAAAGTACAAGTATTTCTTTCCATGTACACGTCCTTCCTATATAACTCGTACTTAATTTTGTAGCAGTTCATAGAAATAGCTTCATCAAAGCAACATTTTCCCCACAGTTTATGTCGATACATACTTGCAAAACTAATAATTAAAAAATACTTGAATATCAAGCAATTTTTAAAATACACATAAACGTGGTTTTGTGTTTAAATGCATCTTAGTATGTAACATGAGCATATTATTTCAATGAAAACTATTTCGTTAGTTTTTTCAATAAAATGTTAGTTGTATCATATTAATGTAACGGTTACGTCTGAAACACAAAACAAAGTACTGAAGAGGAAGTTTTCGCACAATTGTAATTGTTTTAATAATTTTTGTAATTGTACCAGGAATAGTTTGCTTTGTAAACTTACATTGTGGCGATTTGTAACAGTAATGGAAATTGTTCAACTTTTATAGTTTTTTATCGTGACATGTTAAACTCCAAATTTTCATAAACCCGTTTTATAAAAGAAATGAAATCCAAAAGACTTACAAAAATTTATTTTTTCACTCTGTAAAACAGTGTCACGGGCTATTTAAAGACGTGTACGAGAAAACTGCAGTGAGTATTTATTTTATTTTTAAATAACTGCTGAATTTTGAGTAACAAATAATAAATACTGATTAAACACTATTTTAAAGCGCGTAGGCGTCCTTCCTTCGTTTCACGTATGCTCGACGGTGTTTCACGACTATTTCTCTCTCTATCTGGCTCATCTCCTGTCTCCCTTCTACTTTCGCTATTTGGCTCGTCTCGCACAGAATACCATAACTGTCGTTGTGTTCGAGACTTATGGCCGAGCTGGCCAAACAAATGTCACCAGTACCGCTTTCCAGCAACACCCTCTCCATACTTCAAGCAGTTACTTCTCCTCTTTCATACAGTAATCGGCTTCGTCTGTACCCGTTCGCATTCCTTCACATCACGTTTGTCGCCTCTGAGGACGGATACCTTATGGCGATAGAGTAACAGCTTCGTCACACATACCAGAATAACAGCACAGGTACCAGGATTTGTAATCATCTCATGAAAACATAAATAAATACACGTGACTTACGCAATTTATCGTCTTTGCTCGCGTAATTTAATATAGTGATAGGTTTTTGAAAGAGTATGTACGTTTTTAAAAAAGGAAAAATAGGTACAACGACTAATAAGCCCTGGCAAGCAATAAGGCAATAAGGTGCTACAACAATTTGATGTACATTTTGTTTTTGAAAAATGTGATTAAGTTAGAAGTTTCGGAATTGGAGCTTCAACAGGCTGTCTGATGGGTAGAAGCTAAAAATTTGCCCTTCGCAATATTTTAAGTCGGCCATCCCTTTCAAAACATATTGTAACTTCCCAATATATTCCATTTTTGCACGTTAAACTGTTATCCTGTAGGAAGTTATTGCAGTTGTCTTGGTAAGTATTGCTATGGAGCAGAGGCGGGACATTGTAATGTTCCCGGAGCCATAAACACACTTTGGGGAAGTTGCAGGCTTAAACGGAGAAGTACACGCAATAGGCTTTTCTCCGAAGTCTGGGATACTTAAGTTAAACCCCAACATTGACATAATGATCTTGTCCAGTGTATCAAATACACATAATTTATGTATGCAAGTAAGAACATGAGAATTAAAATGCTGGATAGTGTCATCATACTTCCAGTGTATGGGTGACACCAGAGTACATCTCGATAGATGGAAAGTAATTTTAAATGTACTTCAGGGAAGGCCGGTAATAATGGCAGCAGATATTATTGCCAAATCGGATCTTTGGCATAATAAAACGACAGATGAGGTAGGAGAGGAAATAAATTAATTTAAGCTAATAAACTATTTAACAGTACAAAATAAAGAAGGGGAGATTCTAACATACATTTCCCATGCTCATGAAACAGAATCTAACTTAGACGTCACCTTCACAAATAGAGCTGCAAACAACCTTATCAGTAACGGGAGAGTGACTGATGAAAGCTCTAGTGATCGCAGACTAATAATGTATGAGATAACATTAAATAAAGATGTATCTAATGAACCAGATTTCTACCGACAAGTTCGGTATGTACATAAAAACGCAAACTGGGCTACATTTGACAAGACATTACCGGTTGCACTTGAAACAATATCGAAGCCCAAGGAAGACATTGCTATCTCTGAAAAAAATTAAGGCATTGCAAGAAATTTTGCAAGGTGCATGCAAACCAACCTTAAAGCAAACCCTACAAGGTACTACTCCACTCTCCTGGTGGGATGAAGAACTGGAGAGTCTAAGGAAAAATCTACGAAACAAAGACGACAACTTCATAAATTAAAACCAGAACACAGAGGAAGATTGGCTCAAGAATATAAAATCATAAAACAAGCATACTTTACTAAGATAAAGTATAAGAAAAAACTATATTGGGCAAACTTTGAACAAGAAAAAGGAAATGAGGATCCCTTTGGAGTGACATACAAGATCTCTGCCAATAAATCTAAGAGAAAACAACCAACACCAAGTCCAAGAGCACCAGAAGGACAAACCCCGTCACTGGAGGATAGAGCCAGACTTCTACTCCATGGCTTACTTCCGGACGAGTTGGAGACGGGTGAAGATGAAATTCACAAACTAAAAAGAGTATCAATGCACCTGATACCAGATACTCAAGAAGTTCCACAGTTTACTTTGCAAGAACTTCAAGAAATAGTGACAAATATGACGAATAAGAAGGTGCCAGGTATTGATGGAATTACTATGGAAATAGTAAAGCTCAGCTTTTCAAGAATGAAGACTATACTCTTGGAAGTGTATAACCAGTTATTAAACAATAGGATTTTTCCCAAAACATGGAAAATAAACTTGTTCGAATCCTACAAGGGAAATGGAAAGGATCTAAGTGAAACAAAATCATACTGGCCACTGACTTTATTACCTGTACTAGGTAAAATTTACGAAAAGTTAATAAACAGAAGACTTCTAGAAGCATTTCATGCGGAAGGCAAATTACACCATAGCAATATGGAATCTACAAAGGTAAGAGCACAGATACAGCACTAATTGATGTAATGAAAGATGTTCAAGGAACAAAAGCAAAATATATATTGGCAATATTCTTGGATATAGCTGGAGCCTTCGATAATGCTTGGTGGCCAGAAGTTATGTGGGGCTTAACGAACAAAAATTGCCCAAGCAATATCTACCGAATCGTTTTGGATTATTTTTCCGAATAAATGAGTATATATCGAACCAATACAATACAAGTGGGTAAAACATTGACAAAAGACTGTCCACAAGGATCCGTACTTGGACCCATTTTATGGAACATCTTGTTTAATAGCTTACTTGAAAATAAATTCCCAGAAGGAGTTACCATACATGGAAATGCTGATGATGGCTTAGTCGTAATAAAAGGACAATCAAGGTCAGTTTTTGAGGGAAAGACCACATCAGTAATGCCTATTCTTTAAAAATGGGCAAAAACTGCCAAATTAATATTTTCGACAGCTAAAACAAAAGCAATAAAAGGTAGTTATAAGAGAATCGCTGTAATAAGATTTCTGAATCAGCCGGTACAAGTAGTACACCAATTCAAATAATTGGAAGTCATCCTTGGTCATAAATTAAGTTTACGTCACCACGTATACTACATAGGTAAAAAGGCAGTGGTAGTCCTGCAAAAACTCAAAGTCGTAGGCAACACAAAAAGGGGGCTACATTTCATGACATTAAAAAGGATTTATCATGCAGTCTTTGAATCAATGATGACTTATGGTGCTATTTGGTATCACAGAGTCAATCATATCCATATTAAAAGAAGGCTACTTAAAGCACAGAGAGCTGCCTGCTGGCGACAACCAGAGCTTATAGAACAACATCAACCGATGCTCTACAGGTGCTGGCAGGCATAATACCAGTAGATTTACTGATAAAAGAAAGAAGAAGACTCGTAATGGCAGCAAGGAACAGGAAACTTACGCTACAAGAGAAACTTCAGGAAAGAGAAATCACTTTGAACGCATGACAAGAGAGATGGGAAAGTACTGAAAATGGACGATGGACTTATGCACTTGTACCAAACGTCAGGAATCGAATGGCAAAACACAAAAACCCGCTGTAGTACTCAATTGGCTACTGGTCACGGTAATTTCAAGGCAAAATTAAACGAACAAAAGCTACATATGTCACCACTCTGTCAAGTTAGTGGTGTTGACGACACATTGAATACATTGTAAATAATTGTCAAAAGATTCAAGATATTAAAGCTTGGCTTGAAGACAGGATTGATAGTGAAGGCCTCCAATTTAACGTGGGAAATATCATGCATGAAGAAATATACCACAAGATATGGAACGAGTTCGCCAACAAGATCGGCAAAAGGCTCGAAGAATTTCATAAGTGGTATGCTTTGCATAGTGAAGACTAAAAAATTTTTCCGATGACCGATAAGGAAAGTCTCAGGTAAAGGCTCTAGAGGTAACTAAAGTCAGAGACACATTCCGAATGGTGAGGAGGACAAGTTTTATGAGAACACAGGCAGAAAGCCTTGATAGTTAAAACTGACGGAAGAAGGAAGAGGCAAGGCGAAGACAGAAGTAAAAGTATGCCGTGTGCTGGGTTACTTTTGCAAGTAAGGGTGGAGCGCGGGCGGATGGAGCGAGCACTGGCCTTCGGGCCATGTTTTGGTAAGTATACTACAGTTAAGGTTAGTAGACAACAATTTAGGTTACGTTACAAATTTTAGGCCCTTAAGATTCGAGGATTCAAGGTTAAATATATTCGAAGTTACTGTACTACACTTAATCCCTAAACAGCTACGTAAAGTCGTTGGCTGGTGTTAACTTAATTATTTTACCATATTTATTGCGAAACTTAAAATAAATGACAATATATTTAAATGCATGTAATTTACAATGTAAATTATATAATACGTAATTATTATCAACGTAATATTCACATGACCAAATTAATAAATTATACAGTCTAGGTTTTACTTTTATGTTTATTGCACGGAAATGTCAATTAAAATAATCAGTCGGTGATACCATAAACAAATATTTATTTTCAATGGATGAAACGAAAACTAGTCTGTCAAAAGTAAGTTAGACATTGACTGTTACACGTTTCGGTTCGATATATCGCTACAAATTAAACTTTTTTTTTTGAACAAATAAATTTAAGTGAATGCCTATATTCATTCTTTACACGCAAACAAACATTCCTCAGATAAATTAAAAATTTTTAACAATATTAAATTTTATAATACATACGTTTACAAGTGACTTTTCAATTAGTACTAAGAAATCGGGATGCGATAAAAAATAACAAAATAACATCGAAATTCCATAGAATCTACAGTCTCCGACTTTGTCATGCAAGCAGCGCTGATATTTGACGTTCTAAACCATCCATACAAATTCCTGAACCCTGGATTCCGAAATAGGCCCTTCGAACATAGCCACAATCATACTGTCGCAGATAAACAGAGTGTAAAAGAGATAGAGAGAGAGAGATACATGGTTTGCTCATTCCAGATAGGAAAGGTGGGAGGTTCTGGGTGAACGCCGGAGATCACGCTGTAGAGTAAATAAACGAGTACAAGATCCATCTAGTAATGTTAATTTTCAGTCCATAAATATTATCCATAGAGTCTGATTTCCAAATGGATACAATACTTTCATGTTACTAGTCTCGTATCAATATATTTCTTTTTTAAATTTTGTCGCATTCAATATGGTTACATCAAAAGATTGTACGTATTTCGTAAGAGCCATTTTAAAATCAAAATTTCCCAATTTTTTTTTATTTCCACGTAATACAGTGCGTAACAAATTTGAAATATTATTTTCAAACGTATTTATAAGCCTAAACGATGTGCCTGGCAAAGAGTTTGTTGACAACGAATTAAAACATAGTAACATACGGCCGATTTTCCAAGTGAAATCTTGGCAGCTGTATTATTTTACATTGTCAATAAGTTTTTTTTTATTAAATTAAAAAAAAATTATTTCCTAACCAAGCTGATGCTTGTATGTTGGTAGAATTCGGCTCGGTCATAATTTAAGCGTTTTGTTTACCCGTCTACCGTGACGGGGATCTGATCGCGCATGCTGTCGCTCTCTCGCGCGCAGGGAATACACGATCTCCACGGAGCCGTATACCTTCCCGCACGCAGCGGAGCGTGTTTACGACACATTCAGCCAGCCAACCACGCCGAGCTACTTTCACGGCCGTCTGCAGTCCGTGATCTCCCCACCAGGTGATTGTCCCCGTGAGTCTTAAGGGCGTTCGAGTGCGATAACATCGTAATTTTATATCTTTATGAAATATTGATAGATTTGTAGACGATACTTGTGAGTACAGTTTCCTCTTACGAAACAATTTTACCATTCATAGTTTTCTCGTAATGGTGCGACAAAGTCAAAATTTACATGTCCTACTGCCATGCAAATAGTGAAAACCAACTGACCTACTCAAACCAAATAATTCGCTGTGATATTACAACCCATGAGCTATGCAATAAAGTATTAAAATGACCGTAACGTAATATTTTAATTTTTTTTTTAAATAACGCAAAAGTACAGGAAATAAGTAGAAAATTCAGCTTTTTTTTTTTAATACAAAAATAGTTCACGGAATTTTTAAAAATGTTTTATTACGTAGCCCTGGGCATGTTATTTTACTGTGCATTAGTTCACTACGTAAGTCAATTGGTTTTCACTATTTGCATGGCAGCAGAACATGCAAATTTTTACTTTAACGTACCGTTATGAGAAAACTATGAAATCTTAAATTGTTTTTTATTGGGAAACTGTACTCACAAGTATCATCTACAAAATTATAAACACCGTTTCATATAAACATAAAGTTATGAGTTTATCGCACTTGAACATCCTTAAGGTGGCCGTCTGGACAGACCTCCGAGCAGCATGCAGAGATTCGGCTGTAACCAGATTACTCGAAAACTGCATATATAGAACGTTTGACGTGTGCATACCCATTATAGGTGGCTCGGAAAAAAGTGAGCACTCAAAAAATGCCCTGCTAGGTTCTATTTCCAGCCAATTCGTATCTCTCCACGTGTAACGGCTAACGACGGGACATATCTAACCTCTCTGGACACGTCACTTAAAATTTGCGCGTGTAAGATAAATTGTGCAGTCAGTACTAATCGATACAGTTTAATAAAAAAATTTTTAATTATATTAAATACAATTTTATCGTTTTCGGTTGATTTTGTTTCTGTATTGTTGAATTTATAGGGGAAAACACACGAGACTATATTGGGTAATATATGTGCTAACCATAAAAGTAGTAAGGCAGCGTAGTTTATGTTGAATTATACGCAGAAACGGGTGATATTTTTCACAGGTTAAATTTTTAGCGCTAATTTTATCCCGAATGACCTATACAAGTTCACCGCTACCCATTAAGGGCACAGTTTACCGCAATTTTCATCGCCTTTTTTTTTTTTTTTTTCGTTTTTACTTGTACCAGATAATTTTTTTCTTATTTTAGACACAAAATGTGACTAAATTTGGCTCTTGTGAAATTTCTTTATCTCTCATAGTTTTCGCGTAATGGATTGTTAAAGTCATATTTTTGCATGTTTCCGTTTTAACGACTATACTAAAACCAATTGATATAACAAACTCAAAAAATCACAGTGGATAAAGACATTGCAGGCTACAATGACATTATCATGAAATCAAAGAACAACAATTATTTGAATTTTAAAAAATTGCTGAAACTGAATATAGAAATTTAAAAAGTTCAATTATTTTTTTAAAAATATAAATAATGTATATTCTTTAATTTTATGAGCATTTCATTGTAGCCTGCAATGTCTTAATCTACTACGATTTTTTTGAGTTTGGTATATCAGTTGGTTTTAATGTAGTTGTTAAAACGGAAACATGCAAAATATGACTTTAACAAGCCATTACGCAAAAATTATGAGAGATAAAAAAATTTCATAAGAGCCAAATTTAGTCACATTTTTGGTCTAAAACAATAAAAAAAATATCCGGTACAAATACAAAATAAAATAATGATGATGAAAATTGTGGTAGACCGCGACCTTAAAGTATATTTTCTAGCGGTCATATTTAGGTATTTCTTGGCACAGAATTATTTAGAAGGTACAGCCGTGTACACTACAAATTTTCCTTTAACTATGCCAGTCAAGCGACTTGCACCTAGAGGCTAGGGATATACGTGATCCGCTTGCTGTCTCGTCCTTACAGCTTCCGCACATCTAAGTCCTAACGAACACCATAGGCTCACCCAGACGGCCACCTTAAGGTTGGTTTACAATTTATAAAATAACCGTCAGCGTAGAAAATAGGTTGCACACACGAGAACTGATTTCCATATATTCAAACCTATTAATTCACAGTTGCTCTAATTTTGTTGAATGTGTAGAGATTCTGACAAAGGAAATTACAATAATTCATTTCGCTTTCTAACGCATGGGATAGCGACCAATCAAATAACTATATTTACTGAATGTCTGCCATGTTGCTTTAACCTCCTAAACACATGACAGTAAAACAAAGCGAGAATGAGAAATTATAATTTTAGAAACTAAGGTTCTATAAACATTTTTTTTTTACATTGTGCAGTTTATTGGGGCTTTGTTTATTTATTTCCTACTAGGCCTACCTACAAATGCGATTTCACTTCAAGATTGTTCAAATGTGTTCCGTCGTATTTCGTACAGCAAGGAAAACTTCAGATTCACTGGAAAAAATAGCATCGGCTAAACATTGCACAAGGTTAATGGTCGTGCGCGGTTCCTACTGTTACTGTAATATTGTTTAATTGGGAAACAACCCCTTATCACTGACATATTGAATCAGCATTAAGGCGTAATTTCCGTGTTACTGGAACGACGTACGCGTAAGTACGGAATAAACTTTCAAAACCACACATGTTCACTTTTATGTGGATATACAAACTGAATGTTTACTACTGTTTGTCATTTTAACTGTTAAGTTCTGGTAAGCATCGTAAATGTGTGTGTTGGTGTGTATGTGTAAGTATGTATGTGTGTATGTATGTATGTTGGTGTGTGTATGTGTGTATGTGTGTATGTATGTATGTATATATATATATATATATATATATATATATATATATAATTCTAAGATTCTTCGGATGACATAAATTGCATGAGTCCAAAATAGTACAGTACTGTATTATGTCACATTTCTAGAAATATTCATAGAAAATATCGTTTATTATAAAAGAAAAACCTGACCATATTTAATTTTGAAAAATAATTATGGGTATGTCTGTCTCTAAAGGTAGTTTACCAGAAAGAAGTAGCATTTCGCAATTGTTCGCCTTTCAAGAGAAAGCTGCTGTCGTATTCTTGCTATGAACGCACAATTTCAGTCGGCTGGTTGGACACGTCTGGTTTTCATTTTAAAAAATTATTTTGACCTGATTTTTGAAAAGGATAGGAAATTTTCAAATAAATCTGATGAAATATTCGTGAGTATCTAAACAACCTTATGGGCTTGTTCCCGAGTTTTTTTTTTTTCAGACTGGTGCCAATAACTCAAATATTTTTTAACCAAAAGTTTTGAAAAAATTGAGTCAATGTGCAATCACACGATGCACAATACTGTGGACGCGTTTTTTAAAATAATGTACCATTCGCCAGCAAAAAAAAAAAAAAAATAATAATTTCCTTAATTTTTGCTTATTCTCACGACGAAAAACGTGGTACTTTGGGTAATGAAATCTAAAAACAGTTCAGTATAATTCTACAAAAAAATTCAGCTACATATAATAACATGTAAGTGTCAAAACGGTGTAGCGAAATTTTGAAATGAGTATTAGGTAGCAATAAAAAAATTACTTCGAAATCACTGCAAAACTCAGTAACAAGGCCTTAAACGAAAAATATGTTAAACTCAATTTCGTATTTTTGTAGAAACGTCTCGTTTTGTAAGATGGCTCCTCAAATGTTTAAAATTGGCTGTTTACTATAAATTAATGTGCCCGTTACTTAACACGGTATTTTTTTTTATTTCAGCCACCCTATTTACTTTTTTTTTTTTAATTCGGAAATTTTATCTCTATCACGACTTATAGGTAACAATTTTCAAGGCTTAAAATAAAACTGGATTTCCTGTGAGTATTAAAATTAAATTTAATGACGGGTGATTTTATGATCAGCATGTATTCGCCAAAAGCATACAATTGCCATGATATTTTTCTGTTCAAATGTAACCATCTTTTATTCCATGTTACAAGTTTCTTATTTGTCAGATGTTAAAAGCGTGTAATCTTTCAACAATTCAATTTGTTAACGAGAAAACTTATGTTTGAAACTAACCACACCTTACATATGTGTACGTCCTATTTTTATTCTGCGAATATTCTGCTATGAGAAGATGGTTTCTTTCGTGAATAGTGTAAAGACTTATTCATTTCACTCTTAATGTGATTGTATACAACGTCAGACATTTATATCCTGGCTTTATTTTCCGTAATATTCAAGTTAACAGATAAATGGCAACCGTTTATGCTGAACACTAAATAAGTGTTCAATTTGATCGCACAGAAATCCGAAGTTAGACAACAGTATCAGAGCACTACAGGGCTAAGTCCTGGTGAATGCAGGAAACATAGCGCAGAATAAACATATGTTATATCGCTACATAATCAGGACGAAAAATATAAACAGTTTAATATAATCGTATATAACGTATAATGCCGAATTTAACTGTATGATACCAACAAAGAACAAATTTATATATATATATATATATATATATATATATATATATATATATACATATATATATACATATATATATAGACTTTATATAATGCAAGTAATAGAAATGTATTAAACTGCATACTTTGAACATGTACTGACATTACAAGATAAGCATAAATGAGGAGTGTTAGTGGGAAACGATATGAGTGCCAAATAGTAAGTTTTCCAGAAAATTAAAAAAAGAAAAACGAGCATGTCGCAAATAATTTTATTAAAATTCGAAGGCTGTGTTACGTTTATTTACAGGATTGTATGTGTGTAAAGAACTATAATGGAATAAGTTTAGAAAAATATTACTTCAAACGGCACTCGTAACATTCTCCATGTCAACAGTGATGGTTTTAACACCAAGTTTGTTTGAGCTGAACAATGCATTATTGGCACTTATATAACTTCCTACTGTATTAGCAACAGACCACATAACCATTTAAATGAAAAAAAAACTGAAAATATGATTTTTCTGGCACTTATTTCGTTTTCCAGAAACATTCCTCAAATATATCAATGTTGTGTGATGTTAAATTTATTGATAAACATTTGGAAATATGGTTCGAACATTAACGCATTGACACTAAAATACCTTTGTGATATTTTATTTCGTATTTATAGTACTATAAGTTTCTTTCTTTAATAACAATCGTATCATTAAAACGAAAACGTGATATTTAGTTATCATTCTGCATGTTTTGATACACATCGATAGACAATACAGCAAACATTCAGTGAAGTGCATGTTTGACAGAAAAACTTAAGTTATATTAACTACAGGGTATACGTTTGATGGATTTTATTTTTAACGGATATTAGGATTACAAGTAACGTCTTAGGGTTAATTTTATATTGGAACATTACTTGTGTTACTAAGCAAGCAGTGGTTTAGTTATAGACAACCGACCTATAGGTTGGAATATTTTAAGTTAGTAGAGGATATATTTTTAATATGTTTAACTTATCATGTCTGAATGGCGTATCATTACCAAATATTCAGCCTGTTAATTATCCCAGTGTGTAAAATATTTGCCGTTGGCACGGATATTAACGTTTCTTCTTTTCCACAGCTACTTTTATGTTCTAAGCCCTCAAGACGCGTAAGTAAACTAAAATATTTTCTCGCTACAAAACACTTGCATATTGGCATTAAGCAGTAGTATCTCTTTTTTAGTTAGGCCTAATTCACAATTCAGCTGATAGAGAATATAAGAGGTCAACATATATATATATATATATATATATATACACACACACAAAATATGGAAATAAACATTAAATAATTTAATAACTTGAAATTTACTGCTGTAAATTAATCAGTATAAGATTATAAGAAAATACCTTGCAGCCACTTTTCACGAAGTAAAATAATCGCTTATATTTTAATTACTGTTTTAATTATATTAGGGAACAAAATGACTATACAGTAATGTTATGGTTCAAACAAACTGCTGAACAAAAATATTTATATTACAGATTCTTTAGCTAACATTCTCAGAGTTCTTCAAACACTTACCAGTCGGAGAATTTGAAGAAACATCTGCAATTTACATAAATATGATCTTATAGAATGACAGTTTATATTTTAGAGAGTACAAGTTGTGTGGTGTAAGCACTAAAGACTACGGAACGTGATAAACTATAGTAAAATGTAAAATATTATACGTATATGCGGAGGTCGTAAACTAACGGTTCAGAAATCATGCAAATATTTACCAATCTGTGGCCCTATAATCATTATCTCCTCTTGCCATTATCATAAAAGAAATAAAAAAAAAACGAAAATTGCTCGTCTATTAACGACTATATTCGGACTAAGTGAGAGATACTAATGAGCAGAAAATTTAACCTGATTTTACCATGTCGTTAGAACACACCTGAGATGTGCTGTTACTTATGCTTCGGTCTGCGCCGATACAAATATCGTAAAACATTACGTAGTTTGGGTCATGTATTACTCTCCAAGATAGAGTTAATTTTTTAACTGTCCCGAGTATGGAGCTGAATACAATATTGTCCTTCCACATTCGCACCTACATGATAAAGTGATATCAACCTTTTATGTATAAGCCCATCTAGACTGTAAGACGTTCGGAATAAAGTGAGCACTAAAAATTTATCCTTCGAAAAATACTGCTAGGTGTTACTGCGTGTAATTAATCATTAACTACAGTTGACTTACAGTTTGTTTGATTGGCAGCGAAATTACAAAATACAGTTCCATGAATTTTCTTATTTAAGTACACAATTACTGAAACAAAACTAATCGAACTCAACATATTTGTGTGTTATGTTATTAATAATTTTTTTTATTAAACTATATAGGTTACTTTTGACTGTACACTTTATCGTACACGCGTAAGCATAAAGTAACATGTCCAGAGAGGTTAGGCATTTCCCGTCGTTTGCCATCATGCGCGGGAAGACACGAATTGGCAGCAAATAGAACACAAGTAGGGCTTTTTGAATGCCCACTTTACTTCAGACTGTCTATAACCTGGTTACACATAGCTGAATATGTCATCATCGTTGCTCAAGTAAATTGTGTTCTGCAGATCTGTGACGTCAAACATTTTGTTCTACCAACTGTCTGTTTAAACAGCGTTCACAAACAGGTTTTTAAATGGTGGTTACGTTTTACGAGCAGTCCTTTCGTTCCCATTTTTCCTTATTTCACAGGACCCGCTTCGACTGATATTGCGCTTTTTATTAACAGCAGGATAAATATTTTAAAGGTGCGGTGAGTGAAAGTAGTGAAACAGGTGCGAAGGATTTCAAAATATGCACCAGTTTCATAAGTTTTAGTTTTAACCAAGTCCTTACTTGGGTATTCTCATTCGTCCTGTTGTTATGTAACGAGTTACTTGTCTCACAAAAATGTGTGACCTATAATAGTAGTACAGTAGTAATATAGTACCAGTGTAAATTAAGTAGCAATTGTGAACAAAATGACAAACAAAGCTTACTTTTATGTAATTACTTAGATAAAGCCAACGCATTTTTGTTAAATCTTCAGAACTTTGCTAATTTACTGGCAAGACAAGATAGAGAAAAATTCACTACACTGTAATCATAATTTTTCTTTGAATTTCATATTCGTTTTATATTATTCAAAAAACTATACGATAACGACTTTCTAATATACTTTTTCTGTAACTTGTAAGAATTTACAATAAATTATTATTAACTTAAGGAGGTCTGACCGGCAACGTACTAGAGTCTTATCAACAATGGGTGGAATTTTATAATGCCAAATTGTGTATTAACTTAATGACTTTGCCTCTACTTAAAAAAATCCATGATAACTATATTGTGTTCATTTATTGCGATATATATATATATATATATATATATATATATATATAGACATAAACATTTATGTGTATGTGTGGGGAGATCTATATGGATACTAACACATTAGACATAGGTAAAACAGGCAATATGAGGACAGACATAATATGACATACGTAATTAAATATAATCGAATACACACTTCATATACGTCAACTTGTCTCTATTAAAGAAATTCGGATTCAGATTAGTTATATGCTGCAATAGTCATACGTAACTTGAAATAAATATGGAACTGTAAATTACCTGTTTGTGAATTCCTAGAAATAAATCTATGTCGTAATCAGTACAACGCGGAGATCAAAAAGACATAATCGTTTGAAAAATTATGTACACTTTGCTACAGAAAATTCTTTAATACACTAAAAAAAAGGTTTCAAAAAGCTTTAAATGTATATTTCCGAGCGTTTTACTAATTGACTTAATTATCCATCGAACCTTGCATTTGTCGGAGCGTCTCAGGGGACACGCTAAATGATTTTTAGTGCAGTGCTTTGCAAAATTATTGTTAAACAAGTGGATAGCTTGTGTCTAGCTGGTAGCTGCTTTTTCTGTTTATCTCAAAGTAAGGTAGATAAGAAGGACTTTACGTCTCGTAAAAATACGTTATTGTATACAGAACCAATGGCCGAAAGAGTTGTTATCAAGAAGGAAAGCAGTAATGTCTCTACTAGTAATTCATTACAATCGTTCCCTTGGCATTAACTTGGAAAACCAAAATCGTTATGACATAAATGGTAATAGAACACACGTTCTTTCAAATATAAGTCAGTTGTTATACCACCGCACCAACTAGCTTAATCATTCAGGGAGCTGATGTGGTTAGTTTGGCCTAAACACGCATTTAACATAACCACGCACAAACAGGCAAGGCTTAAACATGGAGAAAGGGCTTACTAGAACGTCGAGTTATCACAAAAAGAGTTAACCTACCCCGAAAACACGCAATTTAAAAATATCTCTGCTGAACTAATTTTCAGTTTACCTTTTTCAATGGTAATGTAAAAAATTGCAAAAAATTTGTATGGATGTAAAGGAAAGGTGGTTGTTTAATATTCAGTAGTAAGGTCTGTGTCAGGCCCGCCACCAGTCACTACCAATGACGGTCTGACTTAGGCAGGTTTTTGAGGTGAAATACGGGAACACCTCCCAGATGTTCTTAGGGAAATGTGGTAATGCTACCGTCACCCATACTAACTAAGGGGTATGGGGCCCTGAACGCGTGATGGAGAGGGCGTTGGCTCACCACAATACGCAAGAGACAACATGTGGTAAATGGTATCTTCGGAGAAAGGGGGGTTCGTGTAAAATGCCAACCCGGGGCGCAATATGTAAATAATTTACAAAGTAAATAATAATATCCTTCACAGAAAGGTAAATCATGCCTTTACTACAAAACATTTAGAGCTGGAGGGACTAACACATAATTATATCAACTTTGTCCATTTTCGTATTTTTTGACGTGTAAACGTTTACCTGGGATAGAAATGGCAGGCTGAGTCTTTTTCGACTTTCTCACACTGTTTAGTGGTGTTATTGGCCGTCTTTTCAATTGTACATACCGTCACGGCAGCTATTTACACAGTGTTATTAATCGTGATAGTGATACCTGTTTTATTATCTTTCTTACGCTCACTGAAAAAAGCTTATAGTTGTAGGTATCATACTTCTGTTAAAATAGGGACAACAATACAGTTTGGTTGTCCCTATTTTAACAGAAGTATGGTACCCACAACTATACTCTTTTTTCAGCTCATAATTGTTTAAATGTTCTGCTTGCTTTGAGAGCGCATTACTTCGCCCGATATAATTGCAGGGCAATGTATTTAGTAAATATACCGAAACCAAATCACAAGTCATGATTAGCTCGCTTTGATTGTTGAAACAATTTAAATGACAATCATTTCATTTTATTATTGGCAATGGCGACAAAACCCACAGTAATCTCCTATACTGACACACACTCGTAATACGATCGTGACTTACAGGTGTGCATGTGCGGGGCATGTGCAGAGTAGTTCAGACTGTACGTACACTGTTATATGCCCTACAGGTAGCAAATACCCAGTATCTCTTATTGCAGTTCTTTCAGCTGCAATCACCGAAGGCATTTCAGATAAAGTTCTTGGAAGGAAAAAACTGTAAATTCCTGACATGGTGGAGGTACGGAACACCTATAAGAAAACCTTAAACGGAAATGCCACATGTGAACAATTCAAACAGATTGAGTCAGTATCATGAAAGTGTGAGCAACTCTCCAATTATATGATATTTCGGGAAACGCAGTACTAAAGGCACGACCATTAGGAAACGATCCATTGTGCGCAGTTACCTACTGGATAAAGTGTCAGTGTCCAGAGATTCTTGCAATGTCATTGTGTCAGTGACGCCAGGTGGGGCAGAAGAGCAATAATTTCGGTGTATGACACAAAATCCATAGTATGCTTCATATAATTGCGGTATGCTAAGTGATAATATGATTATATATTTACATAACATTTATATAAATCAATACTAACAAATTTTGTTATGGTAACTTACTGTTCCCTTAGCATAATCGTGCGTTGTTTTTAATTAATTCAATGCAGAAAATACCGTACGAGAAGCTATTGTTCTTGATGCGTGTTACAGAACTGGTTCCAAAACTGCGTCGTTCCAATTTAACATTATTTCTGAGTTCAACAGCTCTGGTAATAGTTATTTAACTCCGATAAATGTACTTGGATTTAAAAAAAAGTGGTACACGTTCGTGTCTGTGGACCGAGAAGGTCCGGTAACGGCACTGTACCTGGAAATAGCACATGTATCAAGTCCAGTAAGAGATAGGCTACATTAACATTTTAGCTGGTTCGTAGGTAATTTCTTTTCTGCTAAAACCGTAGCGTTTTACAATTATTGTGTCTATAATTTTGACAGAAAAGTTTTATTCATCGTAATTATATATGTTGCATGAAAACGGGATGATTCTAGGAACAAACGATAAACATTTATTTTAAGAATTCTGCCTTTCACTGCAGTACATAAATTGAAACCGTTCGTACCGAGCGAGGTAACGAAACGGTTACGCTTTGGACGTGCATTCGGGAGGACGCGGGTTCGATTTCCGGATCCGGTCATATTGATTTCGGTATTCCGTTGTTTTCCGAATCGCTCCAGGCGAATGCTGAGACGGTTCCTTAACAAAGGCCATAGCCGACTCTTCTCCCAGCTCCTGTCATTGTGCCTAGTTGTGTGTCACAGTGTTTAATGACCTCGCTGTCGACAAGACGTAAGGCCCACTTACATTACAACCGTTCTCGTGATCACCATAGGTTTGTACTAAGTTAATGATAATAATATTTTGGCACTTATTTGCGGATAGTTACAGTGGTCAAGTGCTACCGAACAAATTGGCCCAACAGAAGCATGCGATTGCTGGGATGGTTATTTAACGCTGGACATGTCCGAATAAACTACTAGTTATTGTTCTTGTGCAAATGCGTGTGTCACCTTCTCCAAAGATATCGTCGTCATGAAGCCCAACAAAACAATTAAAAATATACCAAGACAAAGAGAAGTAACCGTGTGCCCACCACACTTCATTGTTAGTGGCGTTTTCTATCATAACGGGATCAATTCCATATCATTGGTAGATAGGCGAGTGTCCAGACCTGTACTTCTACGATCGTGCCCTGGCCTAGGGCACCAATTAAACAGGCGTAGTTTATCTTTGGAATACTGTTCATTCATTTCAGCAAGGAGAAAATCGGACGTGTACTGAGGGCAATGAAATGGCGGTTACAAAATATTTTAATTGAATGGGTAATACAAAAAAGAAAATAATTCCATATGTTACCGTAAATGAACTGATATATTGAAGTTGTACTTAATATATAGCTTCATTGATTGAGATAAAAAAAAAAGATTATAGGAATTTTTAGACTGCCATAGGAATTTGAATTTTGAAGTCATACGTAAAAGGAAATAATTTCTTCTTTAACTTCAGAGTTGCTGCATGATTGGCTATTCGCCGCGAGAGTAATTGCAGTAGTGTTTCTTTTGTTTATGTAGTATGCAGTGTTGTAAATGTACAACATGTGACATTGAATGTGTAATTAGTACAGGGTAGGTAGTACAGCACTTGTATTATAAAAACGTATCTGTAAGTTATTGTTTCGTCGAATTTTAGAATGCTCTCGACTCAATGAGATAGAAAATAGAAACATTCATTGAACTTTGATTGCATATAACTTTTAGTACATAAAAATATATTGTGTTTATCAGGTAATGTTCCATTTTCTTAAATCCTAACAAACAAATGTCTAATTGTAAATATTTTTATTCAACCTACATTTTAGTATCAAGACAGTTTTTTCTGTATTCCCAAAAGTTGGGCAAAGTGGAATCTTTAACTCCTTCATCTCACATATTCAACTGGCGTCACATTGCTGATGATTTTTGATCTGTATTGTGTTGTCCATGAAGGAATAGGTCTAGAAAATGCTGTTGAAAATTGACTCTCATATGACTGATTGGCGCCACTGGTACACAGGTGTTTTATCATTGTTTAAGTTGAACAATTAGTAGCAAGTTCTTTTCGCAGCCGCTAGGATAACTGGCAGTACGACGCAATATTATAGATTGTTAAAACAACACATCATTACTAGTGGAGCTTACAGTGATAAAGGGGTCAACTGTATAACATAGTTAGATAGGCTATTGTCCTGACATGTAGTACTTAGACCGTGGCCAAGCCAATTATTGATCTGTCTGTAAATATTACCGGTGTTAATAATACTTATGTTGTTAAGTAGCGAGAGTACGGAGCAGATTAATGTGAAATAAAATTGTGTGTTGGTAAAGAGAGAAGGGGTACAAGACTCAGTGACCTAGGGCGTCACTGTGCATAAATTCGGCCCTGGGTTTGCTTGCGTCAAAGGCAACTCAGCGCTATTTCGCTTTTGGACAGCTACCTATTCTATGTCGGCGGTGGTGCAGAGGAGGCAACCTGACGCACGTAATCCTAAGTGACAGTAGCCCGGGCGACAGATTAATTAGGTTCGCCGTGGCGCGCGCCCACCTTACCGACGCAGAAGGCGAAGCCCGGAAAAAAACGGGTCGTGCCAGGCAGGGACTGGTAAATTACCTAACTTCGTTACATTTTCCGACTTTTTTACCTGCCGGACCCGGTAACAGTCGGTCCACGTTTTATTCGAGCGACGAGCGAGGAACTAGACCTCCATTAGCACCCGCCTTTGGTTGCTTGAGGACTTTGGGGGAGTTTCCTGGTCTCGTATTACCAGGCGCGCAGCTTACAAACGGAACGCATTAGCGAGGTTGTGAGCTGATAAGAAAGACGCCATACATATTCATCGTGTGCCAGGCAGCAGCTTACGAGCGCAGTTTCCGTGTGCCAAGAAGAGAACCGTAAAAAAAAAGTCGTCACCTTGCGCACGAGCGGTGTTGTAACGTGTCACGTGATGTACTTTTTCATATGCGAAAACGCTTGACTTATTCATAAAACGTTTATCTACGAAAATTACACACTCTTGAAACTAAGCTTCTATAATTGAAAATTCAGCATACTTTTTGGTAACATAATTTTCGGGCATCTCAAAATGGCTAAAACCGCCTTTCTAGACTGTTGTAACTCCGAAAATATATCCTGAGTTCGTCAAGTGCAAAATGTAAGGTGTTCGGTAGCCATAATTTCATTCTATACAAAAATATAATTTTAGGGTCACCACTAGAGTCCCACTTCTTGGAATACATATGGCATTGTTACTGTCAATGTTGAGGCCTCTATAGGCTCTCCCGTAAATAAAGCAATTTTTCCTTTTCAGCTGTTTCCCGTTGCAAAATAATGAATATATTATGGTTCTAGCAATTACAGAAAATCAATTAAGTTTGTATCTATGTCTTGTCGATCCAAAAATTTAGACACATCGACTGGAACAGAAGTTATCGAGATGAAACAGATAAATCCAAGGTGGTAATGATCAATACCCCTTAAGACCACGCCCGCTAATTTCACAATGATCTTAAAATAATTTTTTAAGCCAACATAATTTTCATATCGAAGAATTTCTGCATTGTTTTGCTACAAATGTATCATAATTTGTACCTTATTATTTTGGTAGCTCTAAACCTCATAGTTTTGCACCAAAGCACCACTAATTTTGTTGTAATATAACCCAAAATTAGGCAATTTTTTTACAAACAAATTGTGCATTATTTTGCAATACGCCTACAAGAATTGTGCTGCGTACGACTCATCTTAGTCCAGGATTTTTTTCAAAATATTCCGTAAAAAAGCTTTGAATTTTTAGCACAATTGTAGTAACAACCACCTTGCATGGCCTTAAACAACATTGCTCTATCAAAACAGCGACAGCGTCAAAACTATGCTGTTTACTGTCCGATGATAAACATCACTATTTTATAAACTATTTACACAATACGTTAATATTAACATTCCGGACTTGACTGTACTTGCACTAAAGTCCATTTGTAGCTAACCTAAAGTGAACGTGATCTGAGATGCGTTTACAATAAAACGTATTAACCAGTAAACACGGAGTGGACCAACAATGAAAATTGCGTAGAAACATCTCTCTGTCAAAAAAATTAACTACAGAACAAACGACTGCCGAGAAACAAAGACGGAAAAATTTGTTATTTCTCTTGATATGATTTGTCAGAATATTATTTTCAACTTGTACTGCACTTCCGATAGTAATTATTATTTTTATATTCAGGAGGAGTGTTAAACAAATGCATTGCATTTTCAGTTTTTGAGCCATAAAATTTATTCAAATTACATTATCAAAATATATCTTCGACAAAGCGTAGGATATATTGTTGGTAAACTGCTAGACATAAATTATAATGGAATCTTTCATTAATTTGTCATGTAGAACCGTTGCAGTGGAAATATAGAATAACTTTCAAGAATTCGCTTGCAATGATTCTTCATGATAAATTAACTAAAGATTCCATTACTATTTACGTAAATCAGTTAACCAACAATACATCATATGCTTTGTAGAAGAGAAAATTTAGACAATACAATTTGAATAAATGTTATGGCTCATAAACTGAAAATACAATTTAATTGTCTAACACTCCCTTTAAATGTTTTTATTATGCTAACCCAGGACAATTCTAACCACTTACATTAACGAAGAAACGAATCAATATGACGACCGCTTCGTGTTCGTTCAGTTTAGTTCGATGGATGTTGAATGTAAATGTTACAATCAGATTCTACACTCCCTCTGACGTCACACTGCAGGGGGAGGGTACTGTGGGGAAACAAACTTTATTTACAAACATGCTGATTTGTTGGTTGGTGGTGGCAGAAATAAAACATTTTGTGCATAGTCTTGTACTCAAGACTAAAAAATATTAGTTTAATTTCGTGGTTAAGATACGCAAATGCATAAGATCAATGTTTACCTGAAAAAAGTGGCAAATTCCAAACATATAATCAATTTTCTGTACATACATCTTATCCGGGACACGTGAAGCCAAACGCCTGTACGAAGGTTATGTTCGGTTGCGGTATCCATGGAGGTAGGGATTGTATCCCACACCGGACTGAAACTACGCCTTATTTCAAGTCGTCCCTTTATACACACTTTCATGACGATTGTATGATTTTTAAAATTTAGCACGATTATTTTAAACGTTATTTTCGGGTTTGTGAAAAAGGCTAAAACCTGCTTTTTCAGACTGATGTAACTCCGAAAAAAAAAAAAAAAAAAAAAAAAAAAAAAACACTTGAATTCGTAAAGGGCAGAACGAAATGCATGCGTCGGCCTTCACTTCTTACTAACCAAAAATACAATTTTTGGTCCCTGCTTAAAGTCTAATAGGAAAGGACTACGCAGTGAATAGAGACAATATGTTTCTTGTCGAGAGTGGTTCTCTGGCTCTTATCACTCCACCGTTCCCATACTTCAAACGCGGACATTTTAAACCGGTACAAACTCCTCTTAAGATACACCCTGCTGATAAACGTTGTAGAAGTGCTGTGTCAGTCATTGATCGTACAAACAGTCATTTAAATTCATAGTTGAGATACTGTACTGCAGTTTAATTTTCAGGTACTACCAGTTAATTCTCTTCAGTTAAGAAATGTTTTTTATGAATAATATTTCTTAACATTTTTCATTGAATTGTTACCGATTATGTGTGTAATCCTCTATGTTTTACAAACTACCTTTGATTGCACTACCTCCAAGCATTCAATAAATAATTCTTGCTAAGTAATACTAAGTCATTGCAAGATTTGATAAAGTGAGTAGAACTTTTAAAGCTGACGCAATTATTATTCACAAGGACAAGCTGATTAGAACCGATAACATGGCTAGTTTTCTGGAGTTCCTCAGATTGTCCGTGTACCAGAAGGTGAAAAAATATGCCAGTTCCATAATTATCGCATTTGTTGTCGTCGAAAAGAGCCTACTGTCATCGCCAGTGTTATATTAGTAGTGTGTTCTTGTCAACGACCATTTCTGTCGTTCTGTTTATTTGTGTTGGCATCGTTGTCTTTATCCATAATTGTTGTATCCATGCACCTTGTTTTGCCCTTGTCTCTGCTGCTTTATATTCTGTAGAATTTTTTCCTACTTCGGAGTTACTTGTATCTTCCGTTCGTTTGCTGCATCCATTTGTTGCTCCCTTCGTTTGTTTGTTATCTTGATTGTTTAAATTCTTCTTCGTGCTTGGTCAGATTAAGTAGCTGTGGGTTTTCTGCAACTGAACACCATTCGCTAACAAACGGTTTGTATCGAACAAATCACTTATGTTTTTCATACAGCACAATTCCAAAAATTATTTAAAAATTATACCAATGCTCATGGTGGTATGTTACGCTAATGACCAATGCTTTATTACTAAACGTTTCAACAGATCTTAAAACTTTATAGCATGCAAAGCTAAGAACGAAAATAAAATATTTACAAATAGCCCAAAACAATTCAGGATTATCCTATTTCGAAATGCCAGTCGATCAAAATAGTTTTGTATCTGTTGGTAATCGACATTCCTGTGTATTTACACTCCTCAGGAATACAACAGGTTGCGTTTAGAAACATGAAACCAAACTATATATCAACCAATGATAAATATGAACGGTTTAGAGATATCGCAAAATCTAAACATAGCATTGTATTCACGATTGACGAAATATTTAAAATTCGTGTTGTGAATTGCGCAAGTACCACAACAATGTGTGTAAAATTAGAAAGTATGCTCGTGAGAAACTAAGCCCAACTACAAAATAAGTGCTTTGACTATTTTTCTTAAATTTTTAATTTAATTCAGCTGAAAACATGGAAACTTATCTAACTACTCCTAAGAATATTGTGGTAAAATAATAAAAATTTTTATGGAAAACGACGAAGAAATGCAAAAAATACATAATTTTCAATTTTTCCGAAATGTTTTCAATCATATTTTACAACAGCTACTAACAGAAAATCTCTGGGCGAGAGGTTTACAGATGTTATAATTATTTTCAAATGAAAACGTGAGTATTTTCGAAATTCAGTCATTATAGTGGCCTAGATATTATCATATTAAATATTATAAAAATTATAGTTATCCATTTTTGTATATTTTGTGATTTCAAGCCCTTATATTTATAACTACAGTTCTTAGAGTTTTATTCGAAAGTAAAGCATACTTCAGCAAAGTGCTATATAAATAAACGTCCGCTGACAAAATGTCTACTCGGCAGAAAATATCACAGGATTTTTGATGATTAGTTAAGATGATATTGACGATTGAGTATTCTAGTCATCCGCTTGACATCGTATATTTCCTTACCACTTAAGTGGTCAATGAAATATCCGCCATTTGTTGCTAAGAATCCCAAATGCGCATTCGACATGTCGGCGGGCTCTAGTCAACCTGCAATTGAAAATGTTTGTCTTGTAGGTTCAATTTTTTCCTGCATAGGGTCTCATCATACGTTGTTACCGTGCAAATCCTTCATCTTCTCCTAGCACATACGGTAAGACAGTTACGTCAGCGCCAGGTAATGATGTTGCTGGAGGAATATGCAACTGGTAAAATGCCAACTTTTTCGCAAATATGGAGTCATTGAAAACACAGGAATCGGAATTCATCCCGCAAGCATCTAAGTCAATAAACGTGAACATGTAATTTGCGTAACTAATGAGAGCATTTGAAAAATAATGTTTGTAGTTAAAGAAAAGAGACACACCTCTAAATGGATTGATCAAACGAATCATCTTACCGTCAAATGATCCGATACTAAGTGGAAAATTTGCACATGTTTGAAAGCTCTTGCTAATATCGAGCCATTGTTGAAGATACGGTTCGGGAAGACATTCTTCTACAAACACTTCCCATAGTACATGACACACCTGCCGTGTTATGGCAGCAATGATTTAAATCCCTATTCGGTATGTGTAGAGCAAGTCTGTGAAAGTATTTCCACTAGTAAGATACCTGAAACGAACGCCGTAACTTATTAAAATGACTGTATTTTATGCATAGTATTTTTTATCATACAAGTAACGAAATATACTCGTATTGAAAAAACTGCAATAACATATTTTTGAGCTGCTTATATGTTTTATTGGTTTAATTAAATCGTTTTGTCTATCTAAATGTTAATAAATGTTGTATTATGAAACTGTCGGAACGTTTCCCATGCTCTATTCGTCATACATTTCACTACAGAAATGCATTTACAATACATGTTTCATACATTGCTTATGTCGGTTACTAACAAAACGCAATGGTTCCCCTTTCTTTATCATAAAATAATAGTGTACACTATTAATACTAAAGCAATTATATTAACAGCGTATAGAGAGTGTACAATTTCTTCATTCTCAAAATCGACTGCACCACTTTTCACACCGGTAGGTAGAGACAGTGCTTCCAACGAATTGCTCAAATTATATACTGGTGCCTGAATGTTACTTCCTTCAGCAAGTTCAGCTGTATATACACTTTTGTACCGCGTATCATATGGTGTACGCACATAGGGGGAAGCACGAGATTCGTAAGTTCTTTCAGTCTGCTTTTCTAAACACTGTTGTACTGGAGGCTTTGTAAACCCAGCATTATCCAATAATTAATTGGAATGGCGAACATTTTTTGAGTTCCAATCGCCATATTGAATGTTGTTCATGCTGCAAAACTTCTGCATCACCAAAGGCGTACTGAGAATGTGCATCAAAAGCCAGGGTCTCGGAAGATAATGGAGTGGCCACATCACTCATGGCAGCACCATCGTTGAATGTTCGAAATACTTCGTCCGATCCATGACTTGGTAGACTCTCTTTCAACCACTCTGATGGGAGGCCTCCATGCCCTCATTCTTCCTTTCCTCCCCACTGTACCTTACGGAAATTCGCCCATGTAGTCGCTCAAACAAGGCAATTTAAGGAAACACTACATTCAAGCTGTTTCTTGCCTGTTCTTGTATATTTACAGAATCCTCTTGCATTCGTGGAGCACAGTATCCAACCATGTGCCGGAAACTTTCGTTAATAAAATTCTGTACATTTACCACATATTTTTGAGATCGCTTGGGAACGTTCTGAAAAACTGGCTGCTCATCTGAGCCTGTTGCTCATTCGTACTTATTTCAAAAGGCATATATTTTGCTTTTATTCCTATCTACTTCGAAAATTTGATTTATATTGTCGGCTCGCAAAAGTTCCGACCCAGTTCCGTAATTACTTTTAACACCGCACTATAACACCTCTGTAGTTTCGTATGCAGAACTGTCACCCTTTATCAAGCGATACGTAGTACTTCGAGATTATTGGTAACTAAATGTTCCAACAGAACGTTGGATCATGTCGCGCACTGCTGCTGGGGGTGTGTACACCTTCTGATGTTCAGAGTTCGAGGTCGTGTTGTTCTCGTCCAAACCCCAGTCACAAGGATCAGATTGGTTGGTCCTGCCTTGGTTACTGTATCCTTGGAAGTAGGTTTGGCTGAACAGAACTGGCTGCTGCTGCTGTCGTCGATGATGCTGATGTTGCTGTTGTTAGTTACCTCCCCAGTTCCATTTGCTGGAGGGTTGTTGTCTCGATGTTGACGACTGCTTGTTGCTGTACTGCTTGTTGGAAGGTGCATGTTAGGAATAGAACCGGAATCCATGCAATTGCCTTGGAGATGTAGTTTTGTGAGGGTACAAAGACTGCTATTCGAATTTGGTTTAGATATCAGGAGATGGTTGATGATGATCCGACTTTCACAATACATAATGTCCCAGCATGCTCACGTAGATAAAACCAAGCAGCTGACTTTCCAGTGGCAAAGAAATAAATTTCAGCAATTTTTGATAAACATTTACATAAAATGTTAGCCCGAATGCCGACTAGTCAGTGAATCTACGCACGTTACGCAGAGTCTATTGATTGAATTACAAAGCAAATTTTTTCTTTATTTTTCTGTTAACTAGCACACAAGTAGTCAAATTTTAAGTTATGTTACAATTAAGTTCTCAAAAATTTTATTTTAGCGACACGTCCTACTGTACAGGTCTGTTTATCAGATCATGGTGTGCCGTATTATATACGTCACTACCAATATAATATATATATATATATAAGTGTTTTGTCTATATTTTCATATATTTAGGTTCATTTACTTAATTTTCATTACTATTATCTTGTTTACTTTGTAATAAAGGTAATTTGGTGCTATTCAGTGATTTTATTTATTATGGATATTTCAGTACATTTCATTTTCATTACAGTCAATCTTTCCTGTACACGTTAGTTACGAGTAGAGCCGTTTCAGGCTGCAGTATCGTGTTCTTGTTAGCAGGACTTTCTCGGCTATGTTTTGCATTCTTTAGCCGACGCTTCTGTTTCTTTAGTTTGACTGTTTCTAGCTTCATAGCGAGCGTCTGCTGTGTTAGGGAGCGTGTACTCTGCATGATCACGTGATTTCCTTCTTTCTATGTACGTCTGTCCACACGCATCTTCCGTGCCATCCTTGTTCGCAAGCTATTATGACTGCCCCTGCCATTTAGTGTCATTTAATTGTCTTCTGCTGCCTTGCTCCCCCCCCCCTTAACCTACCCAATTCGCTACCATCCTTGCCGTATTCCGACACTCTTTGCACTGCAGTGACGAGTCATGATGTGTCGCTGTGGTGCGTGCTTGTGAGTGATGTTCTCCGGAACACAGCCGATTATGGCGTTATTCATCTCTTAATTACCCACGTAGTATTTAAAGTTACATATTAGTGGTTTGTATTTTATTATTTATGATGTGATCTTCTTCAATCCCTCAAGGTTAGTAGTCGTCTGTTTATTTTTTTCGTCCGCAACCATTTTGCCTTTTAATATGTATCTTCTAATTCTTTGTGCTCACGGTGCTACAGTGAGGGTTCATGTGACGGACACTAAGTTGGTCCAAGTAATGGACGCTGCGTTTTTCACATTGCTACGGTTAATTCCGCTATAGGTAAGAAAGATATAAATGTTATAAGTTTGTCACAGGAAAAATTCCTGCCACTTAGGGGCCTAAGCGCTGGTATAGTTAGTGCACCAAACTGACCAATCACAGCTTTCCTGAATTTTAAGGTACATTAAGATAATAATTTAAAACGCGAAATCGGTTTCTTTTCACTTTAAAAGTAAATTAAATGACTTACATAATTTCCAAGTTTATTTAAAATTATTTTACTACGGTTTCTTATTTATCTGGTCACTTAGCGATTGGAGCGAAACTAGTGGCAGAAATTTTCCCTGTGCCAAGCTCCCCCAAAAGAAAACGTATTTTCTTTCTAACCTTCAGTAGAATTAACCTTAACATTGCCGACGAGGCCGTTGTAGTACCAACCTCTCCGGGTTGCACACCGTGGCAGCTTCAGCTTCCACTATGGGTTTGCTCTGGTCTCCATCTCCCTGCCTTTTGTTGGAATGCTGGCATGATGTGGTCTTTATGCCACTGGCGTGTAGCTATCTCCCGACGGCATTATTTTCTTTCAAGATTGATCCGGCGTTCGTCGATCGTCAACTAAGTCTGTTATACAGTTTACTTTTTTAGTAAATTTAATACTTAAGATTTTGCGTAAAGAAGTTTTACGGACTTTGAGAAGATTGATGTCATGATCCAGAAATATTTATTTTTTTGGTGTATAATAAATACAGTATTTGTTTCCATGTGGAATTTAAATTTAAAAAATTTTACATTTTTTATTAATGATTTTAAATTATTACATTTTATCTTCCGTAATAAAAAATGTACGGGGTACACGTTTTATTGATTTAATCTTTTGCACATATATTTAATTAAAAATTTCACATTTTCGCATAGACCTATATGCCAATCAACCATTTTCAATTATGTTTTATCGGTTTGTTTATTTGAAAATAAAATATTTTAATAATAAATTTTAAATAATAATAATTGGGTAACAAACCACAAATCAACGTCTTATAATTAACAATTCTTCCTCTGGACATTTCAACGATTTTCAAAGTATCTAGTAAGGTTAAGTTCTATTTCAAAACTACTTACAGTTTTTCTTTATTTCAATTCCTTTGTGCAGTGAGCTAATGGCCTAGATTTCCTTAATTGTTTATTTTGTGTGTTTTGTCGCATTATGTGTATGTTTTTTTGTCATGTTATTACGTTTATTTTGCCTTTGTTACTTTTATGCGTGGCTGTTTTGAACAATATTTAAGTTATTGGCGATTATAAACACTTGGGTGTCTATTATACTGCTTCAATTTCATTACCTAATCAGTTTTCTCACTGAAGCACACCGACACAAAGGCGTACAAAATTATGCAGTACTGATTATTTTTAAGTTTGCTCTAAAGTTGATTCCTTGTCGTTCATGTGCCAGGGACATTTACAGGCTACGTTTTTTTTTTTACATTTTCTAGTTAATAGTGTATGTCAAGCTAGAGGCAGTATTTCTCAATCAAGCACATAATGTTATCTATTTATGTAAATACAACGAATTGTGGAGTTTAGATGATGCATTAAACCATTATTGTTACTAATTATTAAACTGGATAACATTCATAACTTATATCAGTGTACTGTTTAGAACATGAAACTTTACGTGGTTATATACGGGTTTTGGCAACAAAACTACCAATGAAAAATTAGTTGCGCCAGAAACAGAAAATGTTACTGTTGGTAGCAGTACATGGGTAAACGAATTTTTGAAGTTGTTATTCTAGTCAACCGAATTTGTTTGCAGTTTCAATAAGGCCTTCCGTTTGGGGCCATTTTTTTCGTTTGATTGTACCGGCAACATATTTGCGTATTGTAATTTTTTTAGACACCGTTTATCACAAGGTTCGTCAAAATATATGACTAAGCTGCTCAAGAATAAAAAAAAACAGCATCCGCTAAAGTTTAGTTCGGAATCGGGACAAAATGTGTTGTGCATAAATGTAAACAAATCTGTTGACTCCAACTACAAGCATATCTACAGTTTCTAACCTTCAAAGGAAGAAATCCAAATACGACGTTTCTCCGAATCAACAGGTTTTAGAGCACTGTTTTGACGAAACTACGCCATTCAAACACGACGACAAAAGACAGACTGAAATCACATTGCGCATAGAAGCATTGGTGTGCAAAGAAGGCCAGCCGATAAATGTGGTTGAAAATCAAGGATTTAAAGAACTAATAAATCATATCGAGCCACGTTATAAAATGTCTTTAAAAAAAACGTTGGGTAACACTGTAACCCCGGCTACGTATTATTCCACTTTGAAACGCAAAGAAGAAAAGTTGAAAGAAGCGGAATTCGTTGGCTTAACCACAAATCTGTGAACATCTGTAGCAAACACAGATTTCATAAACCTCACTGTGTATTATTTGGGCAAAACCTTTGAGCACCAGCATTTGTGCCTTGGGGTATCTAACACGGGGGAACGTATGTACATTAATTTCCGCCCTGGTTAAGAAAAAGGCAATAACTACAGAAGAAATAAAAAATGATTTTTGGTATCATTGGATTCGTCTTAAAATTCTGCATCGTTTACACACCAAAAAGTCAGTAAAATTAATTGTACGTAGGAGTTACACGGAGAAAGCACTTACTGTCGTTGTAGTATTTCAAGTTTAGCAATGACAGAAAGCAGTGAGTGCATTTTCCTTGTATAAAAAGCAGTAAATTCAGTGTACTACTTTCTTAATTTGTAATGTGAGCGTAGTGGTCTAGGCAACATATATATTTATTTATCCTCTAATGGGAACATACATTGTTTTAAAGCATTTGTTTTAAGTTGTTTTATGTCGTTGTAAGTATTTTTCATAAATACATTTTAATCACATGTTTACATTATAATAACATATTTGCAAACATGTTTGAAATTCATAAATGGATGGACTGAAACAAATTTTATCGTATTTTTTTATCAATTTTGCTGTTGCTGTAGTTACTGCTTTCTTCCTAAGCAGAGGATATTTGCTCTCTGCTGAATGAGTGGGACTTATCGTCAAAGGTCATTGCAGTGCGGGGCAATGGTCGTAAAGTTGTTCAAGGTTTAGAAATGTCATATTTTCAGCACAAAATCCTACTTAGCTCACACTCTACAACTAGTAATTAAGAAGTCTGTAGTGGACCATAAAATTGTTGTAAACTTAGTTTCTTCTTGCCGCAACATAGCTGGCCATTTCAGATTACAGCTGGTGTTACACAACACAGGCTTATACATGAAGAGCTCTCCTGGTGGGTTTCCCCTGGGAAATACAACAATAAATAAAACACGTTGTTTGCCAGTTTCATAAACCATTGCATGGTGTAAGTACTGTTTAGTGACCTACTAACGTCGTAAAAGTTCGCTTTATCAGACTGCTTATTCACAAAAGGTAATAAATGGATCAAAAGTAAACTACAGTAAGGGTTGGAATATGACTTGTCTAAAAAAAGACATTTAAGCCTCTGGTATAATTGTTGCCGTTGCTGTAAATGATTACTGGGCGAAACGTGGGTTGCCACAATAGTAAGTTACACATGACATTGTTACAGGTTACAGATGGATATATATTTTTTAAGTGTGTAATATATTTCGGACCCAAATTGCATTCTTTTGCGTTGTGTTTCAAGGAAATAGGGAACAGGCGAGGCATATTAATGTTTTAATTTAATCAGCTTTAAAGGTAACATATTCGTATGTTGAAAATTGATTGCTCGATTGTACTTTAATGTATTGAAAATTACTACAGCAACAAAACCAACAAAAACCACCGGAAATGAGAGTTGAAATGCTTTTTTGACCAACGTCTATCCCTACAACACCACCTAGAACCACCAGCCTGCACTAATGTCATAACGCATTTGGTAACCTGTCCTTCAACTGCTGTCTACTACACCAGCCATCAATCGTGCCACATGTCTTAGGGTTCACTCTTTAAATGACAATCAAGCGAGTCGAAGAGATAAAGCCCGCACTGTGTCTTAGTTCCTTCCGAATAAGAATGACAAGACACTTAACCTGTAAGCGTGATATTTAAGAGCGTATAAAATGCCATATCGTCAATACAAGCCAAGCGAATCCTCTTTTACCACATTTTTTAAAGCGGTACGTATATAATTTTATTTGTGGAAAGTCTGAAGTGAATATCAGTGCACGTTCGTCTTAGTTCCGCATAAATACTGCCAGTAAACTTTGAATTACGGTAGTATGAGCTATATTTGAGGACTTAGAAACAGTTTCCAATGAGCATCGTGTCTTAAGGCCTATACACCACTGAATACTTTAACATTTGACTTTACATTTCTGTTACTTTATGAACTTTGTCAATACAAAATACAAAACTAAAGATAAAGTAACGACAGTTGAAAAACTATTGGAAATTTGTTTTTGAAAGGAAATATTGTGATATAAATAATTACATATTTACAGTAAAAGCATATCACATAGATATTAAAATAAAAAACTCATTATTAATATTTTTTCATTTCTTATAATATTTTTTAGAACAAAAGTAACGCCATCGATTGACGTAACTTAAATTTCATTTACTAATATTTCTCCAACGCTACTTACCAGGTTTTTCGAGTAAATTTAAGAAAAACCTGTTACCGTTTCACGAAATCCGAATACTGGAGAACAAAACTGTAGTTAGAAATATACTTTTTTTGTTATAGCATACATAATCAGCTGGTTCTTTGCAATCGGCCATCTTGACTTTGACTTTAAGTTTCAGTTTATCGGAAATGTAAAGTCAAGGCTGCTTGACTTTAGCTTTGGTGACGCCATTGTGTACGAATCCATAAGAAGCTACGTATTGAAAGCTATCGTAAAGCCAAATGTTTAAGTCAAATGGTAAAGTTTTCTACTGTGTATAGGGCTTCAAAAATGTAACTCTGCCCATGTCGGAAGTGTGTTCTATTTTCCTACATTGCCACAATGGGCATGTGCTGGACAGTTTTGAGAAATCTATTTACAAGCACACTGTAACACATCTGAATTGCGTGGTAGGCGGCACCGTAATAACATCAGTCTGGTTTCAATTACTTTAGGGCTATTGTTATTTAAACATAAAAGTCGTAAAAACCTGTTCGATCGTCAACCAAAAGAAAATTCCTCCTTGAATAAAATTGTTTCCTCTAATTACAATGACGTCTGCACGACGATTTAACTCAGTGGAATTCATGACTGACTTCATTAATTTGTATGAGTCCTTACCTGTATTGTGGAAAGTAAAAAAGTCCTGAATACAGCCACAGATATAAAGTGGAAGAAGCGTACCAAACAATGGCTGTGCTTACCAAAACAGTTGATAGAGAAGTAACTGTAGAATCAGTAAAATCTAAAATAAACACAATTATAGGATGCTTCAGGAAGGAGATAAAAAGTTTTTCGAATCTAAACGGTAGGTTAAATGTAATAGTAATAAAACTGTTTGCTGATATTATTTTGTTTTAGTAGTGAAGATACAAATATATTACGTTTTAAATTGCTGGACGTAAAGCTACAAAAGCTTGCAAACCAGACATGTAGTAATTTAGCAAAGAAGATTAATAATACAGTTACGGCTTGTCAGTGATAATTAAATAATTATTCTGGTGTTGTTGTTCAGGTCTTGGGCATCAACAGAAGACATATACGTGCCAAAATTGTGGTACTTCAACTTGCTGAAATTTACGTCCAATCAAGAAGAAGCACGGAATTCGTCTAGAATCATTCCTGATGATAGCGTCGAAGGTGCGGAATCAGAACCTATATAAGAAGATACCGAGAATGCAAAGAATGTACAGGCACCACTTGCAGAAGAATCAATAACAACTCAGGTAAACAGTTTTCCTTAACCCTACGTAACAGTGCACTATAACAAGAATGATTCGTGCATTGTAAACAAATCATATTATAATATCATATAACGCTATACCTTACACTTTAAAATTACAGTACTAGCTGTTAACATTTAGTTTCCATGGCCATACCTAGCAGCAACCATCCTGCCTTGCCAGGATACCTTCCCATTGCCGTTAAAATATGATACATAATCCTGTCATGCCTGCTTGGCTCTGTCGGGGGTATTTCGTGCTTGGCCTATTTGAAATTCTCCAAACGTACTTGTTGGTAAATCATTTCGCCAAGAGTCTGTACTTATTTTACCACTGTCAATGTCTTCTCCATCGATGAGCGTAGAAGGCGAATAGGGAACGCGGCAGTTCCTTCTAAGAAAATTGTGCAGTATTCAACAAGCCTTAACCACAGACACAGCTTTATCTGCGGTTAAATGCATTGTTGTGTGCAATACACGGAAAACATTTGACATTATTCCGAATGAATTTTTGACAACGCCTCGTCTTCGTGACAACCGGTAGTTAAATACCTTACTTTTAGGAGTAAGTCGTGACAACCGGTAGTTAAATACCTTACTTTTAGGAGTAAGTCGTGACAACTGGTAGTTAAATACCTTACTCTTAGGAGTAAGTTCGCGCATAGCAAAAGGTTTCAAAAGTGTTTGCCAAGACTGAATCCCTCATCGCCAATAAAAAAAAATTTGACTACCAACATTGTTTTTGTTGTCAGAGAGGTTCAGTTTGTTGTTTTTAAGCTTGTCATAACATATATTCTCCAACACTCCGCCATCAGATACTCGTCTATTTGTCCCAACACCAATCATTAAAAATCCATAATATGGATTAGTCCAAGCCAGTAACACAATACCGAAGTAACCTTTGTAATTGTAAAAGTAAGATCCGCTGTTAGCCAGTTTACAAATAGTAATGTGACGTCCATCTAGTGCTCCTCCACAGTTGGGATAGTTCATACTGTGGTAGAAATCTAATGAAATGTCTTCCCATTCCCCTTCGGTGCTTGGAAACTGAAACATAATAGGCATAATAGGGGATTACGTAGTTATTCATGAAAATTAATCTGTCACTACCGTAAAACGGGGTGAATAGAAACAATTGGGAACAGAAACTAAAATTTATATCAGAAATTTTAATATAAATACTGTTTCAAATATTTTAAATTTAAGTATGCACAGTTAACAAACAGTGGTTAAGGCCATGACTGGAAGTTTTGCATTGTTTTCGAAAATTATTTTTCCCAAACAAACTAATATCTCTATCTCAAAATCGTTACGTTGTTTTGACACTAATACATCGATATTGCATTTCATTTTTTAAAATTATGTTTCTATTCATCCCAGAGAGTGTTTATATTCACCCAGTTTTACGGTATTTAAAAATTGTACACTGCTGTTAATATATTGATGAAGAATGCTGATGTTTATTATATAAATGTTTGGCTAACGCTATTTTTGCCAAATGGTACAACTGCCACTTTAGGATACCATAGTTTTACATTACATAAATTTGTACGGAGCGCATACTACAAGTTAAACAATGTTTTAATATCAGTTAAGGGTAATTTT
>PNEQ01041401.1:80027-126525 GCA_003012365.1 Medauroidea extradentata
ATATATATATATATATATATATATATATATATATATATATATATATATATATATATATATATATATATATATATATATATCATCTATGAGTAAAAATTTTTGAGATACTTCAGAATATTTATTCAATAAAAACGCACGTAAAACTATCGCGACAAACACATAAACACTTACGTGTCCGGTGTAATTTTAAAATAAGTATGGGGTTTTAGACGCTAGTAATGCTCGGTGTGGAAACATTCCGCAATTCTCGTCATTCAAAATGGCACGAGCCTTTGCAACTTATTAAACATTGTTGATGTAGGCCTACAAATTGACCAAGCTTGTAAAATAAATCCTTTTAAATCTTATACACCAAATACTCCTGAAATCATATTATTAATTATTTCTCACCATTTTTCACAAGATTAGTAATGCTATACAAATTACTTAAAAAATAATATGCCTAAATTCTTTAGAATTGTTCACTAAAGCTATACCTCTAAGGAAACTTTGAACCACTAAGAGTATTTATTTCGTCTCCACTTGGGGAGAAAAAACTGCAAACTGTGGCAGAATGATTCTTTTTTTTTTTTTTTTTTTTTTTTTTAAACTGTCGCTGTTGACGCAGGCAGAGTGTTGTTACGGATTCAACATTGTTACTTCTACTGGGTTTTACTGGTCTTTAATAGTCGTTGTATAGTTGATTCCTCAACATTAAGGGTCTTGCTGTTATAATGAAATCTCCGTTATGAATTCAGACACGTTATACATAAAAGCATAAAAATATGTAATTATTAATTTGTACAATTCAGTTACAAAAAAAGTTACCCGCGGAAGATGTTTAATTAGTACCCGGCCCACAGCAACGTAAATAGTCCAGTTACTGTATATTAATTGTTTGGTGTGTCACGTTGTAATAACCCGGGTAGGCTGGTTGTAGGCGTGGTTACTAGGGTCGAGCACGGCAGGTCAGCACCTCGGGACGCATCCTGGCGTCCTACTGGTCACATGGCGGCAGACAGTCCCTTTCTCCACCTTATGTGCCTCTTAAATACTAGCCATGTGTTATAAACTTGTCCCCGTTTATCGCGTCTACTGGTGGAAATACGTTGGGGCGTGTTTTAATGTCCTCGAGTCTGCAGGCATTCCTCCGTCGTCGTGTTTAGTAACCTGCTCCAGATAATTCGGCGACCTTCGACACTGCACTTTACGAATATGCTCTTGTCTTGTTGCGTAACATCGTGAGTATTCTTCGTAAAATTGCAATATCATTAGTCTTACTGCAGCGCAAATTTACCCTCTCAGGTTCAAAGTAGGCTTAGTTAATGTCACAATATTAATAATAACAATTGCTTTATGAAAAAGGTTTACATCAGAAATAAAAAGTCAGTCACGCGAGTCAATCAAGAAAAGCTATATTTTCGTTTGCGCCTAACATAAATAAAAGATATAAAGATTATAATTAACTTCGATGGCTAAACGTTTACATTTTTAATGAATCTCTCCTAAATTATTTAGGGCAACATTTTACCTAAATGTGCGCCTGCATGGAAATATTAGAAGGTAAATTCCTTTCAATATATCAAAGAGCAACGTAAAAAAAGGAGAGAATCAGGAATGGGGGGGGGGGGAGGTGAATGCAGCAGAGTTGTATCTGTTTTGCTATCTGCGTGAATCCACCTCTCGAATGCAATGTAATTTCCCACGATCCGCCTGCATCTAGTTCTGTCATTAATTTTATCCTTTAAATATTTTAATAATGTTACAAGAATGTTAGGTGTAATTTTAAATATTACTGTTTTAATCTTTAGGGACATAGTTCAAGATACACACCTTGAACTGCGCACTTTAAAGTTTAATATTTTTCCTTTATTAATACTAAAATTGGAATTATTATACATATGATTGGTTTATTTATTTACTCAGTTTTCCTTTGGTACGTAAATCAAATAAGTTGATAATTACGGAATGTTTAATGAATAGCTTTAATTTGTTAATAATTTTTTAAACGATAAGTTAGCCCTGAAAGTGTCGTTCTAGTTCCTCTCTATTTATTTCAACGCTAGTACGTAACTTAGATAAATATTTTTTATGCTTTACAAATACGTATAGTTAAATGGTTTAATCATATTATATGACATTCGCTTTTACCAAATAAAAACAACAATAATAAATAAAAAATTAATTTACTGAATGAATTACTAACAACAAATATACATTACTTATGGTTTGATCCTCTGGGCAGTGACTATTTTAAGTTTTATAGTAATGTTAATGTTCAATTCATGTCACATTACCTTTTTGTTTTAATTATTTTCGTTCAGTATGTTTTAAGGCATAGGTTTCCTCAGAAGGCCTGTTATTATTAATGATTGCTTTTTGTATCTTTTGTGTAATTTTTGTTTGTAGGCTATATGTTGCCACTTTGGTTGCAATAGTGATTGTTTTTTACCAGGAATATTCGGCAATATTAAACACGTGAGTACATTTTATTGTGTTGGTTAATTCTTACCGCAGCACGCAGAAACAAAGGTTTTTTTAATATAATTTTACCATAGATTAGTTTAGCTTCACACTGTGCAGTATAGTTGGTTAAATAACTAAGCTAAATAGTCAATTAAAGGAATGCCGTAGGGCTTCGAACATATTAATTCAATGCGTGTGTTGTCGTTCTAGTAACATTTAGTACATTTTCCTTATTAATTTTTTTTTTTTTTGTATTTCAGCATAGTGGCCACTGAGGAATAGTTTTTCCACGACACATATTATTATATTCCTAAGGCAGTTTGACATGTAACTATACGGACACCTGTAACTCTTTGATAGACGGTAAAATTTAGCAAAACTGTTGTAAATAGCAGAAAAGTATTACAAAAAATACCAGAGAGGGGCATATTATAAACAGTACAGTAATTCATTAAAAATGATATACAGTGTATTACTTATTAAATTTTAAACGTACAACTGTGACCGGCTTATAGTAAAATTTTAAATCCAACCTTATCAATGGCATGAAAAGTTGTACGTCATCTAAGTACACGCCGTCTAGCAAATCAAGCGTAACATAAAGTAACATTTTTATTAAATTAATAATATTTTCTTAAACGTAATTCCTATTCTAACTTCACAGATGTTGACTGTGGTAACATCTGAAACATTCATTCCTTCTCTGGTTTAAAGCACGCGGGCACTTAATGGCCAAATTCACAAAGTACTTTCTGATTCCCTCAGTGACCTACAGATGGCACGTCTCCTACATATTTTTATTGGAAAGGGCGATGCTTGCGTTTTAACGGCGAATATGCCTGTCTACTGTTGGTTTATGTTTCTTTATTTCTACTGGGAAATTTTTAATTTCCGTTTATTTTATAATTGGTTGCTATCACAACAATCAGTTTTTGAACGAGCAAACCATTGTTAACTTTCTGAAAGAGTTTTACAGGAAATTCTATATGGATTATAATCGTGTCGTTAATAAGCAGTAGGTAAAAATTACAATCAAAACTTACAGTGTTTTCTGCCAGCAGTTTTGTATATAAATTTCCTCTGCCAAATTAATGTGTTACTTGTAGTCATTCAAGACCTGTGGACAATTTATAGTTGTCATTGTTCCATCTTTCAATTTGGGAGCACAGAAGAAACATTTTAATAAGCACAACGTGATTGAATCAAGTTCACCTCTGTTCTCTTTCCACCTCGAACAGTTATATACAGTGATAATCAGTTATATACATTTATATACAGTGATATACAGTTATATAAAGTTATATGCAGTGATGTACAGACATATACAGTGATACACAGCTACCCCGTTTCCACTTGCGCACGAATCAAACTAATCGCTTTTATGTTTTATTTTTACACTTACCCTTGCAGGTAGGTGTTTCCCTCAGGGATTTATTGTCTCACAAGTATGTATTCGAGTTTTTTACTTCAGATTTATTAACAGATCATAAGGAGAACCACAATTGTTAATTAATACACATTGTAGTGACAACCTTCAAAACAACTCATATAATTTATTATGAACCACTTTTGCCCCTAACTGTATTTCCTTAGCCCCATACCGTCATTCCTGTGTAATGTCAAAATTACACCCACCCATCCAATTGCATTGGTTTTGTACATTTTGAAGAAAGACAGTACATTTAATTTTACCATTGACTTATCAATCGAATGGTGTCATGCAGAACGAGACCATCCCACATTTGATAAGGTAGGACATAAACAGCTGTTACTAAAACACGTTTGTTATTTTGTTAATTAATATAGGCTCATTTTCAAATACTTTACCTCTGTTTAACTTTATTTGTTGAGCTACTGAGATTTAACGTATAATAATTTAAGATTTTGTTTTTGTATGTTCTTTACGTTTGTGGTTTGGATGCCTTCTGCATAACACCACTCAATTGTGAGTTATTTTTCTGTTCCCTTAAAAAAAATATTTCCCAAACGATCTAGCAACTGTGTGAAGCTTGGAAAATTGGTCACATTCCACTCTACATCTCTCGGCTCGATTCCCGGCGGGATCAGTCCCCAGATACGTGGGAATCGAGCCGGATGGTGCCGTTGTTCGGCGGGTTTTCTCTAGGATCTCCCGTTTCCACTGAGTTTTAGGTAATATTTTTAGTTGTTAATTTTTCGGTTAAAAATATTAAAATTTTACAAATATTTTAAACTTTTTTTATTGATAGAATGCTTCTTCGTTACACTGAGTTTCAATAACGCCTAAAGCGATTAAAATATTACATTTATTTATTTTAATAGTTTTTATATGTATTTTTAATTACGACTGTAATTTAAGGAAAATTTACTTTATGTTTATCTTGAAAGGATTTATTGATCAAGTAAACTTAATTAAAAGTATTAAAAATAGGACTGTAGCATACATTACATGTGGTTTTACCTGAATACCGGGCCAAAATATTTTTTAATAATAGTTAAACGTTTGAATTGTTATTTACGTATTTCAGCAAGTACTGTGGCTAGGGGGAATTGGAAAGACCTTGAACTAATCATGTAAGAAAAATGTTTTGCTAAATCAATTTTTTTAAATGACTGTGTAAAGTTTAAAACACATTATTAGTACATTATCTAAATTATTGTGATATATTCTTAAGAAAAGTATATGAGAGGAAAAATAATAATAAATCGACGCGCAATTTTTAAAAATATGTAATTCATTTAAATAGTTGTTAAACATACTTAAGTTTAAAAAAAATGTAATATTTGTACTTCATACAAAATAAAATCTGAAAATTAGAGAACGTTTCTAAAAGAAATATATAATAAATGATAAAATATTATGAAATAAAGTAAAAATATAAACATCGACTGACTCTTATATTGATGCTCAACACCTCGCTGTCATCATTTAGTAAAGTAGTATGTGATTCATACCTCTCATGTTAACACTGTCGGTTGAGGATGAGCAAGTGTCATGTGTGTTTTGGCTCATCGAATAAGGTGAATTTTTGTAGTCTCGGAGGGCAACTCAGGAATTGTGAGGGGAAAAAATAAGCGATACAATATTATTAAAAAAACTTTTTACTTCACCTGATGATGGGAGTAGATGTCTGCTCCCGAAACGTAGTGAAAAGTCGGTCGTAAGAAGTCTACTGTGTTGCTTTGTGTCATCATCATTGTGTCTAGTCTAATGTCGGTAACATCGTCGTTGTTGTACTATCTTGTGTCTAACGTTGTCTTCGTCCCAGTGCTTTCTGTGCTTCTTAATTTTAGTGCCCTGTGTTTAACTGATTATTTGGTTTGACTTTAATTTTCGGATGTTTATTTAATTTTTCTTTATAGTTGTTGACTAATTCCTTATGGAAGTTTTCATGTTCTGTTGTTTTGGTTTATAGATATGTAGACTACAACCAAAGTAGGCTTCTTTCCTCTTTTTTTTCGTTTTTGTTTGTTTTTTTCTTAATCTCGTAGTAAGATATCTGGGACGATATAATATTGCAATGGCGTATGTCCACAATAGCAATGTATGTTAATTAAGAGGTCATCAACATAAACTAAACTGTATGTAATTTGCTCCCAGAGGTTTTTGTTAGAAAGATAAAAATCGGCTTTGGATCTTGCATGCCCTTCCCCAATAAAAAAATTCTTAACCCTAACGTCCCAGTTCATTGAAAAATTCTTCAGCCTATCAAAAATGTTCTAAGTAAAAAAACCTTTCTATCTAGACCGATTATTTCCGATTTTTCGAAGAAAAATTCTTCTTCAATTTTCCTGTGAATTCATTATATCCATTTGATGAAACTTCGTATCCCTGTTTGTAGCAACATGCAACGGCTAAAAAAATTCTGAGAGTTGAAAATGTCGCTAGTAGAGCAAACATTTCATTGAAGTTAATATCTTCACCCTGTTGGAAGCCACGGACGACAATATGAGCTTTAAAGTCTTTTATTTTTCGAAAGTACCGCTTGGTATTTACTACATTCTTTCCTACTTGTAAAGTTACTTCAACCTATATTTTTCTCTCTCTATGGCGTCCTGTTCTTTTTTTACTGTAGCTGTACATTAAGTTTTCCTTGGCCCTTTTAATGCCTCGGTACAGGATAACCCTTAGTCTTCAAATGCCCCTAAATATGTTTCAAAATCATTGTATTTCTAGGCTTTTAATAATTTATCCTGGTCTCAAGTCTCCCAAATTTTGTGGTAAGTCTTGGATTCCTTCGCCTCTTCTGTAAAATTCTTCAGAACCAAATCCATAAAAATTACTTCCATCTTAAAATCGTTTCTTATGTAACTTATATATTTATTATTTCTTCATTTTCCTTGTCTTAAAACTTTCTCAACCTCATCTTTGTGGCCTCAACTTCATATGTAGCCACTCCCACTTCTCTACGATAATTTTCTTTTTCTTGTGTTAAAGTACCTATTTCTCTGTTGGTAATATTTGGCACCTCCGGGTCTGTAATTCACGTGACTTCATTTGTACAGCTTTCTCTCTCTTAAATTGTACAGGTTTGTCTGTATGTGTACAGAGTACGTTTCTTGCTTTTACCACATTGCTTTCTTCAGGAAAATATCCACTGCATGACTTAGAGTCAATTTTATAACCTACAAAAATTACTTATCTTCGAGTTGGATTTAATTATAATCTTTCCTTTTATTTGTCTGAAATACTAATATGCTGTCTTGATCCAAAATATGTAAGTTCATATACATTTATGCCTTTCTGTTAGCACTGTTCGTAATGAATTTTTCTTTTGACAGAACTTGTACTGGTCAAATTAATTGTGATGAATTGTCTCAGTCCCGAAACCGCTTGTCTAATTTTCATTCAATTAGCATAGTTATTTAAAATTCAACTACACTTCTCATTTATTTTTCATTTCGCCATTATAGCTCTGGACAACATGGCTGGAGGGTTAATAGTTTATGATTGATTAATACTGTTAAGAGGTAGTTTTTCATTTCCTAACTAAAAATTTCAGTCCCTTTATCATTTATTATGTTTTTGACGCTCTAATTTGTATCAATTTCTGTAATTCGTATGTATCCTCTAATTATGTCAGGAACTTGAGATTTCTGTCTAGCAAAAAAAAAAAAAAAAAACCCTAAAAGGTAGTCTTCCTTTACCAACAGTAAACTATGAGACACACAAAAACTAGCTGTTTCAAAGGGACTACAAATATTAATGTGCAAAATCTGACATATCTCTGTTGCTATCGAGTTGCTTAAAGGGAAATACAAACTTTGTTGCTTTCCTTGGATAGAGTAATCACAAGAAAATAATGTTTATTCAGCAAAACATTCAATATTTATTTTAAACAGTGTCTCTCCTAACTACCTACTTTGATGTGAAAGTTTTCTCTGTGTCATATTTTAATATGTTCTTTCTTGGATATAGGCCTACGAAAAAGGCTGCAGTTTAAATTTTAGTCAGTGTACAGTTATTTAATTCTACTGTAATGAAATGTCCTTTAGAATATGCTTAAGAAACTGGCAAAATATTAATTTTCAAATCGGGCAATAACATACAAATTTTCAGTAAATTTATTACTTCTCTGTCATATACATTGAAACTATGTTTTTATCACTAACATCTGATGTTTTCAACTGCTTACCTTCTCATTTTTTAACATCTTTGGCGCACTTTCTTATATTGGTAATGTAATCTCTGGGAGGAGACATGTAGTCACTAGCTCCACTACCTGAATAACACCATTTTATAAACACTGGGTGCTACGGTAATAACATTTGCTGTACTGACGAGGGCATATTAAAAATTTTTATTCCGAGTTTAGCAATTTCCATTTTTTCCCCAAAAATAAAAGATCTCTCTATCTTGGCCAAGCTCATTATAAAGACATATCAAAGACATTTTACTCAATGTCCTATTGTTATTATTTGTGAAACACTTTTCAGTTGAATGGTTTGTCGTTTTTCAGAACGTGCACTGCCTTTGTAAGGCTCTAATGGTCTGATTATGTGAACAGGATGATTCATTTAACATATTCGAGACGTAAATTAATTTCATGTTTGTCTAACAATATCAACAGACTCCCGCAAGAACACAAAATGCCAGAATTTTGGAAGAGATAATTGTAATTTGTAATGGTTTAACAGTCTAAAAATTTGACTCAATTGTTGAATTGACGTCCCGAACTCTGTTTGTAAATGGACAGAAGGTTATTTTACATTTATGCAGGAGTTTCATGCATTAGAATATGAATAATCGTTTCTTCCTTCATTCGGGAAACAATACGCTCCTTAGCCTTTGAGTCCATGATATTACAAGCATATTTAATCTTAATAATTTCAGCTGGCACTTAATCCTTACTAGTGGTGACACATAGAAATCATTTTGCTTCTGCTGCAACAACGATTTGTAATTTATAATTGTTCCAATTATTTTCGCTTTACAACTTCGTTGTGTGAACCTACTTTTCACTCGCGCACAATTTTGACTAGGTAAACCAATTATATTTTCATTCACGTTCGCGTGTTCCCGTGTCTGGGCCCGTAAGGTCATAAAGTTAGGATATCTTGAAACAATAGGTAACGGTTAGTACGATGATAATATTTATATGCTTGGCCACAACAGACTCAACGCAGCAAATATATTTGACGACTGGGCAAACACAATGCCTTTGTCGAGCTATAAAACAATGTTACCAGTATCAATTTGAACAAACAAATAAGTTACCTAAAACCAAATCTATTTTACACTGTAAAATAATAAAAAGAAACGGAGAGTACCGTAATTTTTTAATAACCTGATATATTTGTCACCACTTTCTTTCAGTGTCTTACTTACATATCAGAGGCACTGCTACGTGTTTATTGGCAGTATGCCATTGAGTAGAGGTGCAATTTATTTGACCGTGTCAATCAGAACAAGCTTACCGCGACACCACAAGTCTCTGATTACTAGGTGCAACCTGAAGACTCTGAGACGTGCAAACATCAGTCCACTGACCACGAAGCAATAACATTTCACATTTCATGTATGTGCCAATCAACAAGCATTGTGCTTAACTGATTCGCGACGGTGGTATTTACAAGAGTGTTGTTTTACGTGTTTCATGAGTTGTATACTTGCACTAAAAAAAAGGTACTTTTTTAGGATGTTAGATGTGTTAAGGTTAATTCTACTACAGGTTAGAAAGATCAATGTTATAAGTTTGGCACAGGGAAAATTTCTGCCACTTGAGCGCTGGTATCCCTAGTGCACCAAACTGACCAATTACAGAGCTTCCCTAAATTATAAGTTACATTAAGTTGATAATTTAAAACCCGAAATCGGTTTCTTTTCACTTTAAAATTAAGTTAAATGACTAATATAATTTCAAAGTTTATTTAAATATAATTTTACTACGGTTTCGTATTTTTCTGGTCTCTTAGCGATTGAAGCGAAACTAGTGGCAGAAATTTTCCCTGTGCCAAGCTCCCCCATAAGAAAACGTATTTTCTTTCTAACCTGTAGTAGAATTAACCTTATTTGTGTCATCACAATGACAGCGCGTTCATAAATCACATATTAACATTGCTTTGTGCCGGTGTATTTTTACACACCTAAGTGCGTTATGATCGGGTGTCCTTACGCGTTTTTGGATTCCTGAAAATTGTTGTGTATATTGACACCTAGTGCAGGTGTTCTCCATATTTACACATAAAATATTGTAACACCCTTAAATGTGCGTGTTTGTTTACAAAGTTTCAATTTCTTACAGTGTGAACGAATACTCGGACCACCCATGCGACAAGAGGCTATCATATTTAATAACGTCCATAAGGGAAGGCGTGAGCTGTGTCACCAAGGAAGTCAAGAATGACGGCAGTAACGCCTCTTGGAATGATGCTGAAGAGGCGAGGAGAGAGAGTTAACTTATCGAGGCGGTATGTATGCGTAGCACGTGTCTCCTCGCCGGCGCGGCGGGTGATATACGACCAGAGGACAGCACATGGTCCTCGACGATATTCCGCCTCGGCTATTAATGAGCGCCGTTATACTCCCCGCCCACTTTCATCGGCTATCTTCAACCTCGTCCTGGCTTCCCACGTTTTGTGTGGACTACGACTGGACATTACTACTGAGGTTAGTTCTCCAGAAGGTTTAGAAGATCAATGTTAAAATGTTTAGCATAGGAAAATTTCTGCCGCTTGAACGATGGTATCGGTAAGCTGATCAATCACAAAGCCTTCGTGAATTTTAAGTTACACGAAGTTGATAATTTTAGAACCAAAATTGTTTTTTTTTTCCTTCAAAATTAAATTCAATTATTATTATATTTGCCAAGACTGGTTAAATTTAATTTTTCTACGGTCTCATATTGTGTTATACACGTTAGGAATTGCAGAAATATCCCTGTGCCGAACTCTCCAATGACTAAACACTTTTTCATTTTAACCTGTAGTAGAATTAACCTTATTATTTCTCTCGGTTCAGATACAAGCGTACATACATACAAATGTATAAACATTTAAAAACGTTATACAACTTTCGACCAACACTCGACTACATTAATTGCATTTTCTGAGGCCTGATGCAGGTTATCCTCTGTGCAGGAGGCTGGAGTATGTGCTAGAATGCCCGTACTACTGCAGACATCCTCTTTTTTAACGTAGCTCCACATTACCAGATATACTCAGCATCATTTTACTCCTGATCTCAGTCTATGGACAGAATTCCATGTCATCCAACCCTTTCACGTACAAGCGGTAGAGTATGAGAATTTTTTTTACCAATCTCTGGGAAATGGGCCATTATCATTCCACAATTGTAACATGGCCGGACATGAAGTGTTATCCTGTACACCAGACGTAACTAAAGAAACTATATGGTTTAAACTGAAGGTCACATACCGATGTTATTCGTTTGTGTAGAAGAGCATTTATAAGTTCCATATTCAATATTCAGAATGCCCCATAAAAATCAGGAACTAGTTTCTCCGGCAACGTGGCGTACTAGGAGCTACATGGACGTATTCCAAAGTGAGCTTGAACCAATACGAGCTATAATTACTTTTGTGTTATCCCTTATTACTTTATATATTTATATTAACAGGTATTTTACAAACACGTGCTTTTATGTAAACTTCTCGCCGCGACCATTTCAGACATTCATGTTTTAAAAATTTGTTATTGAAATATTTGCGTGATACTCACTTAAATAATTATAGGAACAGTAAATAAAGATTATTGTTGTTTCAGTGTGATACGTATACATAACTTGTAATTTACTCGAAAAGTAAATGCCACAAACATTTCCTTAAGTACACTGGAGCATGGAAAATAGGAAAATTATTTAAACGGTACATAGTGTAATGTATAGTGGCCGCTTTGGGTACCTGCTTGAAGTTACGTATCCTAAAAACTACATTCGTGAAGAATTTGTGAGGATCTTTATAGTTACGCACACCTTAAGATCGCCCGCAGAAGAACACGTGTTTTATATTTATCATACTCAACGAGAGTAAGAATGAAACTATTAGCTGAACCTATTTACTTGATATAGGCCTACATTACAATTTTAACATCTCAGTGGTTGCCTAGATTGAAGCGATGATATGTACCGAAATTTTTAATTCTGGAACAAAATTATTTTACAATAATTGTAAAAAACTTTTCCTTGGATTTGTCGATTTTTTTTTTTTTTTTTTTTTTTTTTTTTTTTTTTTTTTTTTTTTTTTTTTTTTTTTTTTTTTTTTTTTTTTAACAATTTCAAGGAGAACATTTTTCAATTAGTTTTCATGTAACTTAAAATATTACCAGTATTAATTTAATTAACAACCACAAATATTACTTCAATAATTTCAAAACTTTCCTTTTGTTGTAGTCCTCGTAAAAAAGTTATAATCTAAAGATTTTCAAACAAAAAAAATACAATTTTAAAATTTAGATTATTTAATTGAAAATGTGTTGAATAATTAAATGTTAACTTTATCACAACTTAAAAAAAAAAGAACATACAAAATATGTACCAATTTCCTTAAGCTTGCCGATTAGACAAAGCTTAGACTATGCTGAACTTTAATTATCTTAACATGATTTGCAGTTTTAAGTTTGACTATATGATAGGCCAGAGTATGTTGCTAATAAGTGCTTTATAAGCACCATATTTCTAAACATAAAATAATGAAGAAACACATTCCTAAATTTTTTACAGTTTATAACATAACTGTATAAGTATTAACTCATTTATAAATTATTATTTTGCCGGAAATTTTTGCAAATGGTACGAACGCAGTTCATAGTCATCTCTGCGGACCGAAGTTTACAGCTGCGATATTGTGAGAAATCAATCCTAAAAATTAAATTAAGTTGATCGGAAATGTGATTTTTATCTAATGCTTCGAAATATTCCAATAAAAACCCAATACTAATAGTAAACTTTCCTTGAGAATATTCGTGGAATACAAGTTTCGATTCAAAGTGAAAAATAATTCATGTAATTTATTGAGAACGTAGCTCACTACCGTTGGTTTCTCGTTTAGATAAGTTTGCTGCAAACGTTGTTGGCAGAGGCTAAAGAATATTTCTTCGTCCGATGACATTTTTCCGCTGGCAATAATAGAGTGCGAATCGATACCACCACCATTAGCGCAGACGTCAATAACAACACTGGCGTAATGCACGATATAATAATTAACATGGCATTGTTTTGGTAGCATTATTCTAGTACGGGACTTCAAGTTTTGTCCTAATCATTTCATTAATTCACAATTTGGCGTACGCACAAACAAACTGATATACGTTTGTATATTAAGGCTCGGTTTCAGTCGCCATATTGAATTCTATTAATCTTCACTTTTTTGGCATTCTGAGAAGAAAAATGTTAAATCGGTGATTATACCACAAATTCTATTTACCTTGAGCTTCAATACAAGCATGGCAATAGAGCTAGATGTATATAGTTCGGTCGTAATTTGTCGGATAAATTACGAGTATAAAAAAAATTGCCACACACATTGCGGCGCGATTATATGTTAACAGTTAAATCGCAAGGTCTGTACTGTAGCGAAATGTAAGTAGAATTTGAGGTATAATCGCATTTTTAAAATTGTTCTACTTAGAATTAAAAAAAAGGCTAAAAATAATAAAAGTCATTATGGCGAGACTTAACATTATTTTTCCCTCAGATAGAACCGTACAAAAATACGTTTGTAGCCGTTATGAGACACAAGTGTTTTAAAAAAACACGTTCAAAAATAACAGTGCACGTTTCGCAACAGACATACCGATCGGAGTGGCGCTCCAGTAACCGGTTTTTCTTGCATTCGTTTAAATCTGTGTTGTGTTGCTGGCTCCGGCAATCTTTATTACAGTTTCCCGAAAATTCTTCAGATGAACAGTGTAGTAGTTTCGTAACAAAAGCCATCGCTGATATTGTTCCAACTGTTGTTTAAAATTACGTACAACCGTCTTAACGTTCCTGCTGTCGTTGACACGTAACATTACTTAAAATACTTTATTTCAACGTGTATTTAATATGCAAACATATTCAGTAGTTTCGCGAGACAAAATAAATTAATATTATGCGACACATTACAACGCCGTTCATACGAAAGGTCATGCCATTTACTAACATTAATACTAGATCAATTTTTCCTCGTGATGACGGTGTAGGCATGCGTGTTTCAGAGCTGCCTGAGCCAGTTTGCAGGCTAAAACCCAACCATGGCGTATGATATTTCACGTATATAGCTATCGTACGTTGGCATATCTCCTGCATAGAGATAGCGATTATAGAAAGGCGGGATAACAAAATCTGTTTACAATAAGTTGAGACATATTTAAGAATTTCGAATGACTACTCATCACCCCTGATACGTTATGTTTTTAGTAGCAATGGAATAATTAAACAGTTTTATCTACTCATGATTGTTGTTAATTTAACGACTGACGGAAACATTTAAACGTAACGGGTTGTAACAGCTACAACTCTCCACAACTGCGATGAACATTTGAAGTGATGTGATTTCCTAGGAATTTTGTTCACCCGCTTGCTTGCGCATAGGCTCAGCCATACAATTATTTTTCACTGTATTGTATTTGGTAATTGTATTCTCATTTGAATACATATTAAAATATTATATATAATAGAGATGACTGTTTTGAAGATACTGTATTAGAAGCTGACAGTATGTTACGTACAAAGACGCACCATTGTGTGGCTAGTAGGATGATTACGTGCTGACAAATAGGCTGAAAACTACTTGGCTCTTAATGAAAGGGAATATCATACAATCTTTATTAAAACAATCGTTTCTTGTGATGTGCACGGATAATTTTTTTTATCGTGGTCGAATTTTACAGTAAAGAAAATCCATAATTCTTGTCTCAAATATTAAGAGTGCGTGGTACATAATTCAACGCTGAAAGCATTAACGTATAACTGTAGGTTTCTTGAAGACAATTTGCGAAAATTAAACAATAGCAATTCTTGACAGTAGCTTTAGCCAACGTTTTAAGCAAAATTGTTTCCAATGTTACGAACTTCTGAGGCACAATCTCTGACGCCGGAACCTCGTGCATTCAACTACGGCGCAAGAGATCACACATAACGAATTAGTAATTCTGGATAAATGTTTACTCATAAAGTTGGCAAATACCATTATCTAGGATTGTCAATGAGCATTTTATCCATGTTGACTTCGAAGAAAGTGTGGAAATAATGTTTTCCGCGTTTATTTCTCTACCACCCACTCTTAAACATATTTATTCCTTTGTACATAAATACTTTTACAATATAATTATAAGCATGTACTACGAATTTTAAAATCATTACCTGTATATAAGTTTCTTACACTGGCATGGTGCCTTAATTATAATTTTTTATATTTTATCCACGCCAACTATAAGTTTCGGTATCATATGTGTACACTTGTTTCATTCCGAAACTGATATTATTATAAAATCAAATTAAATATTTGTGTGTCTGCTAAAAATGAAATTTTAATGTCACTCAAATATTCTGGCAGAACAAATGTTAATAATTTACCTTATTATTAACCATTACAAAATGCCATTCACGACAACATGTAATGAGATAAGTGCAAGTTTTAAATTACGTACGCGTAATCCGATCTCCTGCAGTGCACGTAATAGCCATGCAATATGGCGCTGCGTCATCCAACAATCTCTCCCTGGAGTCGACTGCGTCAGACAATGACGGAACTAACATAATAACACAAGGCAGGGCGTTGTCAATCAGATTGTGGTCTCATTTACAGACTATCATGCAGCCTGTTAGCAAATGAAGAGGCCCGCCTTAAGAGGACATGCCTATCACTTTACTTCTCTATAGTTAGGTATTCTGTGATGATATCACATCGCAGGTGAACCAAATTACAGAAGAATAACTCTCATTAGTCGAAGTATTATCATGTAGGAATTTTCGTTTGTGCGTGGTACACTATTGACTCTATATGACTTTCGTTTACAACTACTCAAAGTCCATTTCCTTAAAATTCTTTCAAGCGTTACATTTGTAACTGGTTTTTGATTCTCACCATCCCAAAATAAACAGGTATGCCTTAAAAAATTCCACAGCACGAAAAATATTCATTTTATGACTACGCTTAATACTTCTATCATATAGCTTTTACTTCCAGTAGTGCTGTCGGCAAATTGTATCATGTTAAGTTTGTTACGTTATCACACGTAATGTGAAAATGTCAATGGTATAAGGACCTACATAAAATAAAATAAAAAATATCAACAATGTGAACATGTTTCACAACGCATTACTATGTCATGAAGTACCAAACGAATCTTATTGTGATGCAAATAGAAGTGAATTTGTCCTTTACAAATGGAATACAAATTCACTTTTCTTTAATTCCTTCGTTTGCGTTAAGTAGCGGTAATATATCCAATTTTGACTACAGATTTCATTAAAAATACCTCTAGAAAAGCGTTTTTATTTGAATGTCAAATTATTTATTATTGTATGCAAGTTTGATTTTTTCATTAGTACATATAAAAAACCGGAAATGTTTGTATTTAGCGTATTTCATGTAAAATAATAAAATGAAACTTCACTTGGGTGAAATGGTCATTACAAGTAATAATACCTACAAGTGAAACATAGTTCTGTGATAACAGAGATTTAATTTGTTTTCTTCCTTATTGACTTGTTTATATCTACGGCACTTAAATTTGGATACTTGAGAAAAATTCTTCACTTTAGGCACTACTCACGATTTCCAAATGCTTTCCGCAATCCAAGGAACGTGAATTAAGAATTTGTTGGAATTTCTGAAGAATAAACTCTAGTACTGGCCGTAATAATTCTTTATCAGACTTACTGTTAATTTCTGTTGTTGTCCATATACAGCTATGTAAAAAAAACAGTGCGAATCGTGTGAAAAATCTATAATTAAAATTATTAGTTTCAAAGTGCTTTATAAATAAGCATCATTTGTAAACGCGTGGTAAACAAGCAATAAACAGGCCCTGTCTCGTTCTACACAAATATATAATTGCATTTTACTATCTGTTTAATTTAAAGCTGTGGGTTCAATTATCTGGCGACAATCCATTTATTTTTACACTGAATTTACGTAAAATAAAAAAAATCAGAATGTGAATAGCAATGTTGCCATATTGTGCACATAACCGTCACAGTGCAATATTTTGCACACAAACTCTTGTTCCTCGAAATTTGAGTATGAATATTATAGCAGGGTTCTTCTTGTGTCACCATTTTAGAAAACTAGGGAGCACTGCAGAGACTACTATTGTGTTTTGTGGCGAAGTAACGCAGTATTATTACTTCATATATGTTGTTATTTTCATATTCTAAGCCACTTACGAAAATAGATTTTTTTTTTGCGTAAACTTGGTGAGTTTTCTTTCGTATGCAGCTCTCCAGATTTTCTATGAAGGAGGGACAGTAGTAGAAAAATCAAGAAACACGTAATTGTCAGTAAACAATTTCAATTTTACAAGTCAAATGTAACCATACTTTCAAGTTAATGAGTAAACTATAAGCTGGTGAATATACGGTAGTTTTTACACTATTTAAATAAACTTAATGAGGTCGATTCCCGCAAAAAATCATTCGAGAAATTTCCAGCCAAATTCCGGGAACCACACCGAAGTGTGGAAAACGCGATCGAGAGTAAAGGAATAAGTAACATGTAGCATCAAACGAAATGACCACAGACGACATCAATTTTTATTGACAAATTAATAAAACAAAATGATGTTACTCTTAAGTTAATAAACCAAAGCCTCAACACCATAAGTCAAGGTGGCAAGCAAATTCCTTTGAACATTAAGAAACTATAAGTTCTTTTTCGGTGTATATCGCTAAGGTAAGGATATATTTACTGTAGAACGTAATAAAATAAGTCCAAACGAAAAATAATATTTTTGGCAATAAAACGTTACTTAATTTATATTATGACAAATTGCACAGTAAAATTAACTACATAAAACTTGAGCACAACAAACACCTACACAAAATAAAAAAGCGGCGAAATATGAGCCTTTCACGCACGTTCTATAAATTAAAATCTTTGTTAAGATGTAATGTGCTAGTGATACAGAAGGCGGAAATGCAAGCTGAAAATGCAAGAAGTAGAGAGTTGACTTGTGTTGTGGTCTCGCGTCCTTGCGTTGCTTGCTTTTTTATGGACCCGGCCTTACTCTGAAAGGTGCAGGGGAAAGCTAATTGTTTCGATATTATCCTACATCATTCATCACCGCTGTTATATGCCCTGTCTTACACGCACCGACTATCTGTGGAAATATAAAACACGTCCACTTTTTTACGTCCGTCAAGTATAATTTTTCTTTTCCGCCTGTGTCCACTTCTCGGCCGCGTGTCATTTGTCCCGCTGTAAAACTGTCAACGAACTTTCATTTTACTGCACAGACGGCTTCATTAGCCAATGATGTACCATTTACAGGCAGTTAGTTTTATTTTAGTTGCTTTCTTTACTGAAATTGTTATTTCTACAACACTTAGAAATTCCAAATTTAAAGTCAGGACATACATATATCATTATGAATAAATGATACAAAATTATTTCATTGTAACAAAAACTGTATATTTATGTCTAATTAATGATATTAATGGTTTTGAAGAAAAATAAAGGTAAACCACTAAATTAATTAAAATATTTAAGGAAAAGATTCTTTAATATACAAAATCTAATTTACTACAATAATATATTAACCAAATTTAAACGAATATTTTTAATGTCTTAAATGTTCTGCTTAGAACTTTGTGTTACATCTTTCTGTGACTGTACTTAACCGACAATTAAATCCTGAAGAGAACTTAGCTATACAGTATAAAAATGTTTTATTATAATTTCTTATTTTGTATTATCAAATATCGTAACGCAATTAAATATGAAGATATAATTTAGTCGACAAAAACACTGTCATAATTTTTTTCAAAAGTAGCGTACTTAAATTTATACTATTTGTTCTCATTTTAGTTGTAAGCGGGTCAAAGAATGTAAGTGTTCTTACCGTTCAACAAGAATATTATCAAAATTTAATTTTTTACTATATTCAAGAGTTCCCACTTTGGCAAAATGATTCATTTACTATAACCCGTTTATAAACATGTGTTCATCCTTGATAAATATTCGTTAAAAATTTTAAAGCAACGTTCTCAGAGACTGTCCTGTTTCGGGTTTTGTATATTTACTTCCAAAACTTGCAGGTGTCAAGGATGATCTCTTACGCTAATACGAGGACGTATATTATGATGAACGATAAGACAAATTATTCTGTGTTTTGAATGATCTATGCTATGTTTACTTAAGAATAACATATGTGCTTATTGTATACAGCTATGAAATACTTCTTGAAAATATTATGTATTTAATTCGTAAAAACTTCTGCTTGCTGATAAGTATTAAAATCATGACTTATACAACGAGCTGTGTAACTTATCACCCACTCATAAATTGCCCCCTAACTAAGCCGGATGAATGCTGCTGTTAGTTGCAACTTTACTCATTTTGACAAAACTACTTTTCACGTATTTTATTAACATACATACGAAACGAACACACACGAGTGAGAGTGTGCACTTACAATGTTTATTTTGTCGTTGTTTAGCAAAAATTTGAATTTTATGTGGATGGTTTAAATGTGTAGTTTATTGGTTATATTTCACTCATATAATCTTAAATAAAATATTCTGAGTGGCATAAAAGTCACCTCTGTTTTCAAAAAGCCACCCAAATTCACGGTACAGCTTTTGTTTATGAAATTAAGCACGCCTGTTATAATCATGAATTTCGAGCTAATGAAATGGCTGTTTCAGATTGCAGTATTTCAGAAAATATGTACCAGACTAAAAATCATAAAACAAAGAGCGTACTTCTTACTATAATTGACGAATAATAAAGAACTGGCCTGGTTCACCAAGGTTGTAAATGTGCTTTGCAATCAGACACCCGGATGTAAATTTGGGAACTCTTACAAGACTACCCAAAGCTAAAACAGGCAAAACGTAGACTCTCGAAAGTAAGATATTTTACAGAAGGTAAATGCGACAGTACAGAGAAAAAATTATGCAGTTGTAAACAGTTAAACTAGCGTGTTCCACAGCTGGTCAAAACAACAAAGAAGAATGAAGCACTAAACACCAGTTGGATGGCTTGTACATATAGCTGATTCTGCATTACAAACAACAGTCAGCAGCAACGTAATTATTACATAGACTTTTGGTCCTCACACGAGCAAAGGCAGCCTATTTATAGGAACCATTTTAAGGAATTATTATTTACTGACATGTGTTCTCTTGTTAAACAATATTTTTTTAATAAACAGCCCCCCCCCCCCCCCAGATATTCATCTAATGATTAAATCCGCAAGACATATGAGACATCATCATTACTTTTAAGAATCATAAAGAACAGAAACATGGACTGTATTATGTAGCACACCTAAAAAACATTAATATTTTTCAGGCCTGCTTAGTCTCTAATTTTTTTAAACTGCATAGAAACAAGTGTTTGCGCTTATCTACATAACACAAATAAACTAATAGACTAGGGCCTTGAGCGTAAAGTATTGTAGTTACGGCTGTAAGGAACAAAGTCTGTGGTTGTCAGTTCAGTAGAATTCACGTAAAGGGCACCATCAAGTTTTACTCTCATTATTTTACCATTTCTGTACTCTGGTTTTCAGACAAAGCATAAGCTAGTAATAATTCATCTGTAAAATCAGTTCATACGTTTATGCCTGTACCTACATAAAACTGTTCTGGAAGAAGAATTTGTTTTCACAAACGATAAAATAAACTATAATCTATAGACGACACATTTCACTTTAGCCTAGCATGCTATTGAAGAAGGGGAAAAAATGAAAATATCTGTAATCATTTTTAAGCCTTTGGCAAGGTATAAATATTTATCCTAAAATTTGTAGTTAAATCTCTGGGCTTTTGAATAGTGCAGTAATGTCAAAGTGTTGCAGATGTAATTTGGGTGCCGTTTCATTACAACTATCACAATCGTGACATGGAATCACGCAGCTTTTAAGGCCGACTTCTACTCGTTTTCAACGTGCATCGTCGACTCTAAACGCGCTCCTCTGAGAATTTCCCTACATGAACAAAGTGCAGCAACTGTTTCATTATTGTCTTTTTACAGTCAATCTAAGTTACTTCGAGTTCACATATATAATTACGCTGTAAAACAGGAAAAAACAAGCTGGAAAATTTATGTGGTTAAATGGTAGACAAGGCAATATTGCCTTAACTTTGCCAAATGTAAAAAAAATATGTCGAATTAAATAAATAAAATATAAAAATAAGCAAGTAGTTTTGATAATTACTGTCTATAAATTTTTTCATTTACTGTGTAATGTATGATACGTTTTCGAATTTGGTTAGCATTTATTTTGTTTAGGCAGTGTGTAGTGACAATTTCGTTGAACTGATATTTAGTTCGGCTATACAGGATGGACACGCAGTTTATTTAGAGATTTAACTAAGTCGGGCTCAAATGTGCTCAGTTCAGCCACAAACGGTTTCACAAACATCTTTATTTTAAAATATTATTAGATGGCTTCGAAAAAATAGAACATATTTTACTGAATATTCGTTGGTGATATTCTAATGACTTGTATTTGGAAAAATTCTCCTATACCATAGTGCGTTAACTTATTCACGAAATTTTAACTGTTATAATGTCGCTTTTTAATGCATGCGTTATTTAACTGAGCTTCTTTTAGCAATTTTCATTTGTTTGTGGGCTTGTGAGATTGACAGCGTGATTCCAGTCTTACCAAGTAACAAGTAGGAATAACATTTTCTAAACAGTTCAAGACGCACTGAGAAGAAAAATTTGATATGTCTATTCTGGAAGACATTTAAGCAAACTTTAACTTTGATCACACATTAAATTTTGCTGCGTATAAACAGTAGTATAGTTCTGTAATTTTACACATTAAGAAATGTAAAGAATTTTATACAGTAAAATATATATATTTTTTAATTTTAGGTAAAAGATTGGTTTTATACAAATTTCTGTGAACAGAATATAATTAATCGGTACATTTTTTTTTGTTTTACGTGTAGTAATTTAAGTCCACTCCCTTATTGTGCATGGAAAAAATTATACATAATTTGCCAAATGTTCTTATCGCATAATTATGTTTTATTATTAACCATATAAATCAAATATTAAAATATAATCGTGTATATGTTTATCGTAACATTCATGAATTAGGTGAAATACAATTTTGAAAGGTTATTAATGACACGTAAATTTCGCAGGTACATTATACTCTCACAGTGCCACTGAGCGAATGGTGATAGTGCTATGATGTGTCCTAGTTTTCAGTTCGACGAATGCTGCCGTGAGAGAAATTTTACCTTACTTGGTTGATTGTCCCCTGCGGGTACAAGGTGTTCAAAATCTTGCAGCGCAGGATCAATTTAACTGCGCAAAACGCCGTCACCGTCCAAGGCTTGAATTTACAACAATGTTAATTCATAAGTTGAATTTTACACTTTGCCCTTCTCGCTGTTTGCATAGAATCTGCGCAGTGGAAATGTACAAAACATATCGTTAGTATGTTGCCAAAAATGCCAATATCACTTTTTTCGCAAAATGATATTTTTATATAGCAATATAACAAAAGTTATGATATAATATTTTATTGCAATATGATACTAGCCCTTTTGGCAATACATGCTGATGTATTGTTAACTGAAATATTACTATAGCTATGTAGGCATCGTAAGGCTCATATTTTAAATATTTCGTTTGGATTAGATATGCCAACGTTGGCCTACATATACAATAATTCACTAAAAGTATATAAGTCTTAATATTTATGTTCAAAACTGTTGGTTACAAATTATCAAACAATTTTCCAGGACATACTTTTTGCTCTACAAAGAAGAGGTTACATTACAACGAAAATTAATTTTTTAATTTGTTGCTTTGTTTGACTTACACATAAATATAATCACCTTAAATCACATTCTTAGAGTAATTTAATACAATCCATAATTTCGACACTATTTTTACAAATGTTTATGGAGGTGTGAGTGTTCTTCTAGCAATTCTTGTTGCAAATTTTCTTTATAAAATTTCGCATAGAACGTTTTAAAAGATGTTTGTTGCAGAGCTGCCTACTAAACTTTAATTGATTTACAGAAAATTGAATGTTTACTTAAATTTTTAAACAGATTACAGTTATACCCGTTTATGTGTGTATATATATAATATTTACTTTCTCGTGGGCCATTAAATGACTTTCCATATTGTATGGGCAAAATTGCATAATTTCAACTTAAAACATCTCAACAAGTCCAAATAAGTAAGACTAAAAATTCTAAAAAATAGTACAGCAACTCAATCTTAATGTATGAAACACTAAGCTTATATAAACAAAATTAAATGTGTGAGATTCGTACTTATAAAAAATTGAAACTTCTTAAATGTATCTCATGACATTTATCAAAAGTGACGTAGAAAAAAAAATTTATGTCAAATAATAAGGTACGCACCTTCATAGACTCTTATATAATTTTCTTTTAGGCGTTGAAAGAAAACAATTTGCATAAACAAATTGACTCCGTGAAATATAAACAAGCTTTCATTTTATTTCTGGGTTAAGCTAAATATTATGAAAACTGATTTTCCAACCACATATAAATTAAATATCACAAACAGTCTGAGAAGGTTTTGTAAAGAAAACAACACAAATACAAAACTTTGTGTTCGTTAGAAAACTGCCAGTTATAATTCAGTTTTTTCTGTTTTGCTCAACTTGAAAGTTGACAGAAAATTACAGTTTTAAAAAATACCTAAATTAAATTAATATGTTTAATCATACGTAACGGAAACATTCGATTTAGGGAAATGGACACCATTGGTTGGCTGCAAAATGCGTTAACAGGCAATATTGTTATTTACGCCACTAACAGCACTCTTAAAACTTCTACAAGAAGAAATATGGAATCTGTACTGTTTACTCTCAAAATTACCTCTTTTGGCAAAACTGTTTCATTCTAGTATTTCTATGTGTTATGTTGAGACGTATATTTAGTTCTAGGTGTGTGCTCTTCATCCTGTCAGTAGTTAACTACGTCAGCACAAACATTAAAAAATTTAATTTAACTGACAAGCATGCGGCAATTCGCCTAGTTAGAAATGATAAGATCATACCGATAAGAAATGCAGTTTTAAGGGAATTATGTACGTGAGAAATGTTCACTTGGCTTACTGTGATATTCCTAAAATAACTATTGTTTTTTTCAACGGTACAAATCCTTGAACAGGTTTGTAGAAATATTACGACATTTTAGAATGTTATACTAAAATTGGCGTTTCCCATAATAATTTATTGTATTACCTCAACATTCTCAGACATAAGTTTGATTAGCTAATAATATTAAATAAGTGTTTTCAAAACAATGAAAGTAAAATTATATATTTCCTTATTTCAACGGAAAAGTAGTAACTATTAGAAACTACTGAAGTGAAATACTGGAGAGAATTTTCCGAAATAAAAGAACTTTTTGAAAAAAATAATATTTTGTCGTTTGAGACCTTTTGCTGTAGATTGTTCAATCAAATTTATGTTATGTAATTTTTTTTTACGAAATAACATCTTCCAAAACTCACAGCATCTATACTATCTTACGTATATTAGTTTTAGGTTTAACAATATGAAAACCAGCATGTCTTAAGAGTTTACTATCAAATAGCTGCAAATACGATAGACGAAAACACTGACCACTTTTAATTCATAATACCTATCCGTTTACTTTCGCCGGAAAATATAAAGAGAAATATTTTTAGTATTGCTTGGCGGTAGCATTATTTCACTCATCGGTCATGTCTGCGACTGTTGTCGACGTGGAACACCCACGGAGTCGAGGCGATCTACACAGCAGTTCAGACAGTCACGGCTGAATAAGTTATTAATGTATACATAATCAATGAGATGTCTCTCACTACTAGCTTCCATAATCCTGCTCTCCTTGAACTCCCGAAATGGAAACTACGTGGTATCAAGTTCCTTCGTAAATATGCGGTATAGCCACCTTTACCAAGCTAATTTGCTACAAATCATGGAAAATTTTTAGATATTGTGGTCACAAACTACCTTGCACAAATAACAACTACAGTGGTATTAAAAAATATTATTTGCAAACGTAACAGACACTTGTGGTTTCCAACATTAAATAACTTCGTTTAATTAAATCTTACAATGTTCTAGTCGAACTATATAATAAATTTTGAGGCTATGGATTATTAAGTGAACATATATGCTTGTTTAATACGTAAACATATGTTTCGTTCTCTTAATTAATTAAAGGTTGAAAATAACGTTACGTAATTGTTTACTATTCGTCATTGCTCCCTGTTTATTTTATGCAATCCAGATATAAGAAGGTTTCTAGTGAAAATAAATGTCTTTTCAGCAGCAGAATATGACTACAGAACAACGTACTACCTTCGCTGAAATCCTGACATATTGAATAATTTCCCTTCAAATGTATACGTGTATTTCCTAGATATTTTTCGTTAGCTATTTAGGGAGAATTAAAATATTTACTCGAAATCTTCGTTAATAGTAATTTATACAGAAAACAGCACACACCTCAAATTGAATCATAAATTAAAGATACGTAACTTGTTGGTTGAACCCACTACAAGATCACAGTCGTTTCATAACTTCTTAAGTTGTTAATCTTGTGGCCATATTAAAACATTAAATCCCTCCACATAATTTAACAAACATAAAGTGTGAAGATTCATTTACTTAGGTCGGTGTTACTATAAAACCTTTAAATTAGACGTGGTTAAAAAAATTGCAAATTAAAATAATTTTGCTAACCGAATTTTTATAACTAAAATAAATTGGCTAATAATTCTAGACAACAGGATTAGCTTACTTCTGAACAAATAATTAGCACAAATGACATAGTTGGTATTACACGTGGTTCACTAAAAACATGTCAGATTCTAAAAAAAAAAAAAAAAAAAAAACGTACAAAAGTTATAATTAAGTAATTGGAAGTTGCGCTGACTGCCAATGTTTGCAAACATGCTATCGTAAACCGATAACGTTCAATGTTCTGCTCTTTAGTTTTTTATACATGGGAACGAATACCACACACTAATTATAACATAATGTTTCTTAAAGTTTCTGGGTTGGGAGTAATCATATAATTTAGACGTATAAAATTTTTTTTCAAAAGTATGACAAGTTTATATGTAGTACACAGTTCCTTTGTTAAAGGCTTATTTTCATTTTTTTAAAAATGCGCTACTTTAAAATGCAAAAATATATAAAATTATAAAATAAAAATTAATGACTGTGGGGATAATAGCTAAGAAAAAAGTAGGGTTTAAATCCTTGTTTAATATAATAAAAATAATGTTGCTAATCTTCGCTACTAGAATTATACTACATTAAACGAATTATATCATTATTAATGCTGAATTGCAATGCATTGCACTAGTAAATGTTTCACTGTTATTTTACGTAAAATTCCACCTTTATTTGTTCTTTATGTTTTAAATCAATAAAAAAATCACTACATTACTTTTAATATCGACGATGAAAATTTATATGACACAACTATTTTTAAAAAATCAGAACTATTTGATAAAATTTTTGAATATTTTATTGTTTCAATAATTTTCATATTTGCAAGAGATGTGGTTTGTTTTGTACATCTATAATGTGACTATTCTTTAATGTAGGCCTAATCAACAATTTTTAGCTTTCACAGTTTTTTTATAGTAGTATGACAAATCCAAATTTGCATAAAACAGTTTTATGCTAAAAAAAAGAAAAACAATTGTTTTAGAGAAATGAAATAATATACACTGACTAAGATTACTAATGGCTACACCAAGGCAAGTACAAAGTCTACATTAAAAATCTATGTAAATAAATAATAATGCTTTTAAAACAAAAATTTGCCAAATTTCTGAAATTAATTTTATATACAAGAAAAAGTCATTGCGGTTTTTAAACATGTCTTGGTACGGATAGTAACACAATTATTTAGTGAAAATTATTTAATTTCGATAAGTCAGTTGGTTTTCCTTTCCAGCATGAAAGCGTTTTAAGCAAATTTGGACTTCGATATGCCACGATACAAACTCGATAGTAGCAAAAATATTTCCCTTACAGTAAAAAACAGTCACAAAGTCTATAAAACAAACCATGTATCGTACAAATATAAAAATTACTTAAACAATTAAATTTTTCGGTAAACTACTAGTATTAAATTTTTTAAGGTGCTAAATTATCAACCATAGGTGTTTCTGAGTATGTCTTTGAAATGTTAGTCTAAAATGAGTCAAATATCATTGATTTTAATATTTTATATCAGGAACTCTTTTAAGGACTCTCTTTGCTGACAAACACTTCCTCGTTTTGCCAACTGTCACCGGATAGGCACTTAAGAACAATAATGTGACCAAGGTTTTGGGAATGCGGAAATAGAAGTAAGAGATATTTAAAAAAATGGAGCAATGACTGGAACTTATGAATAATTCCAAACCGCCTGAGCTACTTCCTGCCTTGCACCTCTACACTGAACCAGTTAACCTGGAATGTGGCCAGGCGACCTCGCCTTAATATAGTTAGTTCTGTTCTGCGACGCTGCCGTCTCGGGAGATTTACGCCACTTACATGATACATAACAAATTATGCACTTTTATTCCTTATCAGCGATTTTTCTCTAATTTCTATGGTTTGACGTTGATGCCTGATGGAGCAATTAAAAATTATTGAATCCGCTAATCAGCGCTCTCCGATTCTTCGTAGAGTACAGATGTTCCAGTTGTTAATCTGTGAATAATTATTGATTTCTAATGGTTTGTCATTGGTAATTTGTTGAAATATGTCCATTGGGATTCGGTAAAATTCCACCAGTTATTGAGGTGGAAATTTCAGAACAAAATGCGGAAATGAGTTTAACATATTTTGTATAAGGTTTGTGAGTTACAGTTACGTAGTCAGATTAATTTTTTAAAAAATATTCGTGTCCCTTTAAAAATTTAGGCGAAAATTTGTGTGTTCATTGAAAAACCAGGCATGTACAACCCGTTTAATTTGTTGTGCATTCACAACAAATGTACGGCATCTGCTATTTACTGGAAGGCGTAGTGTTACATAAATTTACTAAATTTAAAGCCATATGTATCTAATTATATTATTTCGAAACAATATGACAATGTTTAAGTAACGAGCGGTATATGGTGTTCACGTATTTCACATTAATTAACATAATTTGACTATAAAATTTACCATCAACAGTAAACCTTAAATATTTCATGTGCGCTAGAATTGCAACGAATCATTTTTTTACTTCGATTTCCTAAAAATTTATATATGATATAAAAGACCGGTTTTGAATGTTTCCCTTAATTATTTATACCGATTATGAGTGAGCCAAGAAAAATCGTGAATACCTAATTGTGTACTCTGCGAACAATGTGAAAAATGGCTTGATGTCTCGGCAGAACTGTGGTATCAGAGAACCAAATTATTTAGAGGTTAAAATTACTTTTTTTTAATTGTTTCAAGACAATAATAAGATATTACGTTGTTTGAACACTGTTCAGAGTGTCGTTTCATAAAAAAGAAGTGTGATTTATGTAGATTATTAGAACAGCGTTACCCCACTATATTTATTTATACATTTATTTATATACGAACAAAACTCAGCTCCAAGGCTCTGAAGGAAACATGGAAAATTAATTTTCAAATTAATTTTCTAAACCATCAGCACACAAAGTTAACACACTCCAATGGGATTCGTCCTGCATAAGGACGTCACGAGTGTAGAACATAGGTAGGATAAAATATCAGCAGGTGCAAACAGTAACCCGAGTAGAGTTAACGCGCGTCCAATAAATCACGAGAGCGGCTTCTCGTTTTACTCAGTTTAACTCTGCTCCAGAGAAAGTGAAGCTGCTGTTGCAGACGAGTCTAGCCATTCGTTACAAATTTTACATGAAATATGTATGAAATAACTTGTACAAACTTGGCTTAGTATGTTATTATGCAAAATATTTTAAACGTGTTTAAAATAACGTACTATTTTTGGTTCTCACAAGTTGAAAATTTTAATTGTTGGAGGCAGTTTTACCTTAAAACTGATAACATGACTAAGTATATCTACCTTATCCTAGCAAGTTAGTTGCTTGTTATGAATGCCTCTTATTGTAGTTAATAATGAAATATTTCAGAAAATATTATTGTTCTAAAGACCAATTCAAACAATCAGAAATATGAGAGACCAATGTATAAATTTCGCCGTTTAGAAAATAAATTTAAGTAAACTTATTTGAGTAAAAATGCATTAAAAATTCTTGTTTATCGCTGAGCAAACAAAAGAGTTACTTTACATGTTTTAAGGTAGTTAAAATCTTAACGTCTACCTATAGCCTACCTTACGTAAAAGAATCGTTATTTATATGAAATAAAACATAATTTCTTCACAGCTCATCATACTAAAATGCTACAATGCTGAAATAATATAATTTACCTGTAGTTTATCTTTTTAATTTCAAAGCGTGTAACGTAAGTTTATATACGTGTTGTGCCTAACACAATAATGCAATTTTTTTGTTTCGTTTCCTTGGTTGTCTGTGCCATTGTTATAACGACGCACACAACAATCTTTGTTATTCTAACGAAGAGTTCTGTTGTAGTCCATCACGTACACAGCTGTGTGAACAATGAAACGTTCTCGCCGAGTCGGAAATTGAGCATATCGCATGATCGCGAGATAAGAACTGTGCGCGTCACGAGGCATGTATGTAGCCGAAGATTGGAACAAGGCCGCTAATTATAGAGCCAGAGGGCTGTTCAATAGCATGACTGCTTGGTCCAGGACGACAATGCCTCGCCCCCGCTGAGACCGGTCTCTCTGCAGCCTCCCACGACTTTCAGACATCTACACAGACCATCTCCGGCCGCCTGTAGCTCGTAGTATCATTCCTACGCAGATGAGCATCATTATGATGCCTCTTTGAGATACGGTGACCTTCGTCAAGGCAAGTGGGCGTTGGTCTCACCGACGCGACGTGCGGTGTTCAGAGCTTCGGCCGAGACGAGTTTATTCAAAAACAAATCTACGTCTGTGCGTGTTTTCCAGTTATATTGAAAGTAATGAAAAAAATTAACCTGGCCCATTTACAATTACTATTGTCAAAAAGGAAATAACTACAAGTATACATTTCTTTCTTCAAATATATTTCTCTTTCAATTAAATTTTAATGCTATTAAATGTACTATATATATGTAGCCATTATTTAAAATTTAGAATTTAACAACAGAACTGCTTTTTGTTCCGTGTCATCAAAACTTTACATTTAGAATTAATTTTGCAGCACTATTCAACAAATATTAATTTACCTCCTCTGATATTCACGGGATTGAAGTCCTCGTCGACAGTGAGAGAAAGCTAGTCTTTATTCCAATATTAATTTTCTTCAGGCACTGGAATTGCAGCTTGCTCGTCACTTCTAGTCATGTCCATTTCATGCTTGAAAGAAGATTTAGTTTTTTTTTTGTACTCAACTATGAAAATTTAAATGGAGATGTAGGTCCAGCTTTTACGGACAGTATGTTGACGTCAGAATTGATTTCAGAATTCTAATGATTTCACCAATGGCTCGCAGTAATCTACAGTGGTATCATTTATTTGCTTGGAAAGATAGCGAAACAGGGCTATTATTGTAAAGAACATGTATCGCTGAAAATAACGATTACTTCACTGTAACTATTACATTTATAATAACGTGAGATTACAAGTAAATATACTTACTTTGAAACATTGCTCGTTACAAGTATAAATTACTGTGAAGGTAGTCGTTACATGTAATCCAATTACTTACTGTTGCGTTATTGCACTTCTACTGGATGTCTATTTAAAATAGTAATGTAACATGGGATGAAGACGCTAATTAGGTGAAGATATCGTATTAAAATTTTTTGTTTCATGAATTTATGTTAAACATTATTTTAATAAACAATACCTCGTTACCGATTTACACAAATGTCCAACGAATATAATATCCCATCGTAATACAGTTTTTCACCTATATTAAATGTTACAGAAATAAAATTCTTTAATTGTTGCACATTGCCGCAATCTACCTAATAAAAAGCATGTCCCAAGTGTTTAAAAACTTTATGTGTCCTTCACCACTTTTAAAGTTTATTTCATCTTCACCGAACATGGCCAAATTAATGACTGCTTGTGCTGCACTTGTGAGAAAATAATCTTTGCGAAAAACCTATAAAAATACATAGATATGTAAACTGCATATTTATTCCTTGCAGCACGGTTTTTAGATGATAGAGCGATCGGTGAAGACTGCATGTCGGCTCAGTGATTTGTGCCTAGTGGTAACAATGATGCGTTGCACGGTCTACACCAACTATCGTCGTCATATTTTTATTTTTATAATTGTACTAGATAATTTTTTCCCTTATTTTAGACATAAATTGTGACAAAATTTGCTCTCATGAAATTATTTGTTTCTAATAGTTTTTGCGTACTGATTCATAAACGTTAAAATTTGCGTGTTACCTTTTTATGTGCGCTATTAAAACCAACCAACATACAAAAAAACGGTGAATGACAATGTTGTAGACTACAACTTCTCTTATATAAAACGATAAATATACATTAAATGTCTTCTTATTCTTAAATTTTTAAAAATTTTAAAATAGAGCAAACTTTATTTTTCATCACAAAAATATTTCGTGTTTTTCTGTAGGAGACGTTGTAGCCTACAGCTCATTATTCACTGTTTTTTTTTTTTAGTTTGGTTTGCCGGTTGGTTTTATTAACATACATAAATCCGCAACATGCAAATCTTGACGTTCATGGCATCACGCAAAAACTGTGAAAATATTTCAAAGGAGCAATATTTAGTCCCAATTTTTGTAAAAAAATAAGAAACAAGATGTTACCAGTATAAATAATGTGTCTAAACTCCTGAAAGATGGTGAAAAACCTGATGATTAAAATCATTTATGTGCGTCTACGAATATCTAATAATAATATTGATTAAGAATTATGTTAATCGTAAAATACAAAAATAATAAGTTAGATTAATAAAAAATGTACTCGTTCCCTGATTGATTTAAATAAAGAAAATAATACTGAAATATCTTTCTGTCATTAAAACTAAAAAGGGCCAGTAATTACAAAATATTACTAAAGGATGAACGAAGTACAAATGAAGTCCAGTTAACTTACTAGAATATTGGTGCCGAAATTAATTAACTTCGGAAAAACAATTTCCTAAATATGTCATGTTACGCAAAAATATGACATGGCCGCATTTATAACAGTATGAACACGTGATATCGAAATACAGAAAGTAAAGTCAGATTTGTAGTTATGTAGTATATGTGTTCCAAGTTTGATGAAATACCTAAAAAAAATATCTTAACACGTATAATATATGAAAATGGCTATCATTATATAATACTATGCAGAAATTTAAAGGTGGCCACCGTTTTAAAAATTTAAATACAGGATGAACGGAACGCAAAGAAATTAAGCTAGCTTTGTGTGAAGTAAATTTATACCAAATTTGATAAAATTCTAAACATGGTGCCTTAGATATTTACCGTGATCTGAAAATGTTTAAATGGCTGCCATTTTGATAAGATGATAAGGCCAAAATGAAATATGTAAAAGTCAAGTCAGGTATCTATGCACTATATGCGTACAAAGTTTGATTAAATTTGATCCACTGGTTCATAAGTTTATAGGGGGGGACACATACACACACACTCACCAACACACACACACGCACACACATACAGACAGACAGAAAAGTGATCTCATTAGCTTACTTTTCCTTAGGAAAGTAGGCTTAAAAATATGTGGTACAAAAATAAAAACATGGCAATGAAAATTGCTGTTGACCGTGCCCCTAAGGAGATTATTGCATGTTACATACTTTTTTTTTTATGTTACGCATTTTAAGTTACGTATTGTGAATTTTAATTTGTTTTAATCTATATTATTTTCCCAAATGCCACACACGCAGCTACCACTTTCTCTATGCAAGACCGCGCAATGCAACTATGTGGTGCAAGAGTTGATTAACTGACGCCAATAGTGACATTATATATCTCAGCTATTTAATAATTAAAACAACGTACGTCAGGGTTAATTTTGAAGTTCCGTTGCACTGCTCATCTAAAGTAGGATCCGGTATGTGTATGCGGGGAACACCAGTGTATGTCTTACCAACAGTAGTTCTGGAAGCGTTAGCTGGTGAACCTAGAAATACCTGCATGCAGAACCACCTAAAATCTACTCCAATATTACTGAAAGAAACTACAGCCCAAAAAATTTTAAAATAATTTATATCGTACTATGCTCGTAACGAAAATGACACACATAAGATGGCTGAACAAGATGTGGTATTAATAAGACTCAGGTAAAGTAATAACAATTTTAATATCATTAATCATACTTGGCTGACTCCTAGTATTGAAAAATAAAAACATCTGGAACCTTCAGAAACCAAATTAGGTTAAGTAGACCACATTGATAATACAAGATAAGTGTAGCAGAAGATACGTAAGTTTTCTTATGTCTCTTAGAAAATATAAAATTATTAATTTTAATTGTGCTACGGCTATATCTGTAGGATTTGAACATGAATTCTTTAACTCAGAGATGCCCGTCGGGCGAATTATTTCCAGAGAACTACACGCTAACAGACTGCATAAAAATCGGAAGATGGCGTCGTCAATTACGGTCAGGCTCTAACTACGAGACAATTGGCTGGCGAGACTTAGCTTTATTCTTCATGTCGGTGAGCGAAGTTCTGCGCCGTCTGGAAGTTCTCGTAGAACTGCGAGGAGAGTGTTTTCTCCGCGTCCTGTTCCCTATATCAGCTCACGAGCTGACTGGTGCCTGCGAAATAAAGTCTATATACGCACCATACGTTCAGACGCGGCAGTACAAATCTGCTAAATATACACAAAGTATTACTATTAGGCCTTCTTCTTTCACAGCAAACTGCAGTCCTGACACGTCTTCGCCTAATCAGGCGGCCTGATGCACCATATATATATATCTCGCAGCTAATTAAAATCCTAAAACGAGAGCACGCATATCGCGTGACTCTCTCTCCTATAGTCGCCGTCCAAAAAGCCTCCGTTCATCGCATACTGCATTCAAAACAGAAACGTCAGTCTCTTCAGCCAATCAAAATGCTACCCTTCAGCGTTCTTTCAAAAACTAGCACTGTCTCTTAGTACTCTTATTGCACAAAACATAAATAATTAACCTATGTCAGCCATCACAAAAATTAAATAAATTAAAAAGATTAAACTCAGCAAAGTAGAATAATCGTAAAATAAAATTACACTGACCACATCCGATTTAATAAAAATTGTTTAACGGGGCTTGAATTTGGTCATATTTTACACAAACTCCCTAATAAGGAAAGTATTAAAATTAATGTGGCTCTTCTAAAGACAATTAAAGAGGTTGATACTGGTAACGTCATACATAAAATACATGTAATAAAATTTTAAATAAATTTTCCGAGCAGATAGAAAGAACAATTAAACATTAATATTGTCCCATAAATAAAACATATCGCTGCAAAACATCGCTTTACTCTAGGCAACTCTACTAGTTAAGTCAATTACATAAGTAAGTTTACTTATTTTTACAAAGGAACTTTTTAATTTTTTTTTTTCCCCTTATTCATTTCCTCATATATTATATGGCATAAAACACGAGTTCTGAAGCGTGTGTTCTATTAATTTCCGCCAACATATCGAATCCTCACAAAAACCATACAATTGTAGTTGAAACCACCAATATTGTTGTCAGGGCACGTAACTTCAAGCAAGGAACCACAGCAGCCACTTTACCATGCACTACGTGCGCCTTAACTATTCGTCGTTCCCACGACAATATCTGCTATGTGGAAATATTACCGATATTTAGTTTGCATTTCCTACGGATAATGTATGGCTATCTCTACGGAAATACCAATGCATCTTATATGTAAAACCTTCGAGTAACTATAGGGTAGAGGGAGATCCTCTATGCAGCTGCCTACGAAATTGTGTGTTCAACATGTGTCACGTGACTTGAGTGAAATTTGTGGGGGAGATTTGCAATAACATTGAGAGCCAAGATAATAATTGCTTATTAATTACAACTACGTTGGGTTATTTTGGTACCTTATGAATTTATGAACTAAGGAGAGCATACTACCATATTAGCGCATAGTATAATTGCGTAGAAATTTCGTAACGATAAATGTAAACAATATTTGCCACGTTAGTGTTTTCCTTAACACAGCTGTTTTAGTAAAAAGTAAAAATAGCTACATACTTACTATATGGATTTGAACCGAGATCTTGGTGACACCACATGACTAAATATGTATTCTGGAAGGTTCGCCATGAGTTCCAAACAACACGGCTACATTTTTACGCCGAGAAAACATAAATAAACAGCACCAAACTCTCGAGACCATGTTGGACACACATTTGTGACGTCATGTTCCCTCTACTATATATTACCTCTATGTGTAAAACACGCCCATAAAGAATAAAAGTAAAATATTAAAGCTCTTGCGAGTAGGGTTTAAAATATTTGGTACGACAAAAGCTCTTAAGTGTGCATAAACTTAGGAGATATTGTCGTGGAAATGACGTATTGTTCTGTTTTACATGTAGCAATGTCGCTAATGCTCCTTACTTGCTGGTCTCGAATGATAAACATGCGTCCACCCAGGAGGCAATATTTAATTAAATGATTTAGGCCCTTATTATTTCTTTACAAACATAATAAGTGAACATTTAACAGTGTAATAATTGAAATAATATATAATTAATATTTAGGTACCACAAATACTATATTACTCCCTAAGTATCCATAAAAAAATTATCTTGCCTGGAGCTTGTTAAATGTTGTTGCCTACCACGCATATGTGTTTTACGCGAAGGCAAAAAGAAAATGGTTCACAATGTTACAAGGAAGCGTCTCAGTCTCAAAAATGTACGTACGCAATTCTACGAACTGTCAAACAGAAACATTTTTTTAACCTTCGATTTACGCTTTACAGTTGCGGTGATTATTTGGGATTGTCAGGAAATGTTCTAAAATATCATTCAGTTTAATTTTATTAACAAAAATATGCCAGAAATAAGAAAGTTATGTTGGTGAAAAAAATTGTACCTTAATACACACATAAGAAACGTATGATACCTACAAACTAATGTACTTAAAAAATTCATATTTTGAAAATAGTTTACATTTCTTTACTTGTTTACTGTAGTAATATTAGTTGACTTGCTTAGTTCTTGTTTATATCATCTCTAAGTGACATCGTAATGAGCTTTATGTTAGTGGTTATTATTATATACGACACGAATATACATAATAGGCAAAAAATATATTTTTTTAATCTGAAAAAAAAATGAAGTAAATGAAATGCTAATGGACTTATAATACTACTATTTCCTTTAACATCCTCAGGGTATCATTTAAGGAGCTTGAATCTTCGCTAGCATGAAGACTGGTTGACGTTTATCTCCTGCTCGAACTGAGCAGTAAAAAATTGCTCTTAACGAGACATGTAAACAACCAAATAGCAGCATTTTCCTTCTTTCCTAAAGCGGCTGGAAACATGACCGTTATTTAATATGGCGTGTGCAATCACGCGCGCACACTGAATGGCACGGTGAACTAATAAACTCTATTTATGCTGAGACTTAGATAGTAAAAAAGTTTCTCTCCTGTGTGTTATACTCAATTCCTACAATGACGCTTTATATTCAAGTATGTATTCTATTATTCACTTAATATTTTTTACAATAGACGATAGTTACATAAAATTAATATAGGCAAAATTATGTTACCTTTCTTAGAATGTCGTAAAATATATATAGCAAAATTGTACCTCCCTTCTTCCGCTTTTAAGGAAGTTGTTTGGAAAATGTTAATTTTTTTATAATGCTACAATACCGGCAATAAGGTTTGTTTACTTACTACGTGGAATGCACAGTTACAGTTTTTGAGTTGTGAGTAATTCGAACTGCAATTAAAGCAATTGAAGATAATAGGAACAAACTACTGATTATGAAGCTTTTTCGTTAAACTTCAGTTGACTTTAGGTTCGATACCGTCAATAATGTTTTATATCAAGTACGGAGAATGATTATATCAATTTCTTACGCATTTTTACGAAAACTGTAGAGCGATTCCTTACATACGAAGGAAATAAGTTTCAGTTAAAATTAACTAGTAACAGATTCGCATCATTGGTGCTGTGTCATACAGAGTTATATAAGACAGTCTAGGCTGTAGAAGCCTGGGTTAGTTTATCCTGATCTAGTCAGACGATGTGTTGCTCTGAGTTAACAAAAAGAGCCTGAGCTTCAGATGCGAAATTAGTTTCCTCTTTGTTACCTAGTTTGGCATGTTACGTGGAGATTTCAAGAAAAAGAAAGAACCTGAGTTGTAGTCACGTGAATTGACTGCGCCTAAGTTAGGTGACGTATTACGTGGAGCTTCCAAAGTACAGCTTACGCTGTACTGTCCTGAATCAATGGCACCTAGGTCAGTAAGCTGACGTATCAAGGAAATATTGAGCTTTATTTTGGTGTGAATTAGGTTACCCTAGGTTAGTTAGGTCTATTTCCAGCAGAGGTACATTCCCCTTGTAGCGACCATTGCAGTGATCCTAGGCATCGGCACTCGACGTGAAATGAACTCTTTGGAACGTCATGTTTCTCGCTAATTGGTTCGAGTAATTATCCCAGCACGATGCAGCAGTCCAGGGTTAAGAACCTCCTCGCCTGCAATACCTCAGCTGGCCGCAGTGTTTGCCGTCGGACGTGCGACACGCTTCGTCGTGGTAATCGGGGGGCAAATTGTTGGCCTGGAAGCGAGCTGGCGGGGTCAGCGAGCTTGAAACCGTCGGTACGTCCTGCCACGCGGTTGTAACTATAGGCACGACGCTCAGATACATTGCAATTACTTACCGGGTTTTGCAACCGAGTGTTTGTCGGTGCGAACGGGAAATGTGGTAACCCGCTGTCATAAATCCCTCTATGTGTCTGTGTCGGATTGCGTTGGTTTTAATCCCTTCCCTCAGCGAGCAATCATCAGCTCAATAGAGACGTGCCCTGGCTAATGCAGATGTTATGAGCGACGATTTTCACGCAGACTTTCCCAACAAGACAAACTGTGAGAAATTGTGTTGAGATAAATATCAGTTGCTTGTCGCTGATATTTTATTACTATTACCGTAACACCTAAGACCAAAATAGACCATCCTACCGTCTATCACTTCTATTGCACGTTTGGATGGTTGGCTGTACTGTTACTGTTATAATAAAGTTCATGTTCATATATGAACGCAAAATTAAAACTCTATTGTTTATTTACCGCAATTTTCATCACCACTTCTTTTATATTTTATATGTACCAGATATTTTTTTACTTATTTTATACACAAAATGTGACTAAATTTGGCTCTTGTGAAATTTTTTTATCTCTCATAGTTTTCGCGTAATGGCTTGTTAAAGTCATATTTTTGCATGTTTCCGTTTTAACGACTACACTAAAGCCAACTGATATACCAAACTCAAAATAATCACAGAGGATAAAGACATTGCAGACTACAATGACATGCTCATGAAATATAAGAATAAAAATTATTCGAATTTTAAAAAATTGCTGAAACTTAAAATAAAAATTTAAAAAGTTCAATAATTTTTTTAAAAATACAAATAATGTTTATTATCTATTTTTATGAACATGACATTGTAGACTGCAATGTCTTTATCCAGTGTGATTTTTTTAGTTTGGTATATCAGTTTGTTTTAGTGTAGTCGTTAAAACGGAAACATGCAAAATATTACTTTAACAAGCCATTACGCGAAAACTATGAGAGATAAAAAAATTCATAAATGCCAAATTTAGTCACATTTTGTGTCTAAAACAAGAAAAAAAATCTGGTGCAAATACAAAATAAAATAATGATGATAAAAATTGCGGTAGACCGCGCTCTTAACTCTCTCTCTCTCTCTCTCTCTCTCTCTCTCTCTCTTTCACACACACACACACACACACTTAATCCTTAATTTATACATGTCGGTATAAAGATAATATTCGGTTTTACAAGTTCTTACATTAAATATGTTTCTGTTCTAGTGCTTATCATATTCTTTCCTGAAAATTACCTACTATTTGGCTTAGAAGTTAAAACATACGGCAATTTGAAACTCAGTCTTAAAAAAATCGGTGCGTGAGTAAAGTGTGAAATGCAGTGAAAAATGGGAACTTACAAATAATCTAGTAATAAACTAGTAAAATGTTGCATAAGGACATGCTAATGGACTTAACTTTGCCCATAACGTTGTATCTGAGTGCTCGAAATGACGAATTTTAAACACTTCATGGCAGGTTAAAAATAATTCAATTTCCTTCCAAAAATAATTGCCATTATAGTTGCTATATAAAAGACAAAGGCTACGGCTATAAAATATTTTTACCAAACAAAAAATCACACATGGTGGGTAGCTTTCAAAATAAACACTCGATCGATAATAAGTAGCTTATTCTTAGGTTAGGTCTCGTCAAATATGTGACATTTACATGTTATAATTGTTAATTCTGTACAAATTATGTTTTTTGTGCTTAAAGTATGCGTAATTCTACTTCCTACCATTATAACATGTATTACATATATTGCAAAATGACTCTTGAGGAGAAATTACAAACAATTACATGCACAAATATTTGGGATTTGTTAGACCAACCAAACATGATTTTGTAAATTTTCTGAACAAATTTTTACATATTTCGCAACCTCAAGTTATAATATCAGCCATAAATACTCCGTGACCTCAGCTACATACATAATTTCTTTGATAAGCAAAATCAGATATGTGTATCGTGTTTTGTTTAGGTAACAAAATGTTTTGTTTACCAATGTGCAATCATCATCATCACGAGGCAATTCAATCATTTAGTGGTGTGGTCTCTTTGAGTCTTGGACCTTGGAAAATATCGAACAGTTCTCACCATGTGGAACTTCTTTCGCAGTTCTCTGCCAAGTGTTGTCAGCGTTCCTCCTGATGTCTTTGTCCCATCTGTCCGGTCTCTTTCGCTAGTTCTTTGAAGTTCTCTTGCACTTCATGCCAGCACTAACGTTGTCAATCTGTCCTCTTTCATCGCGATTTGGTCAATGCATTGTCATTTTAAGTACGAACTTACTTATTTGTGCTGTTTAACATTACTACTACCACTTCAGTCTACTGTCAAAATCTAGTTTATCACAAAATTAAAGCTGAAATAAATTAATACAACACACACAAAGGCAAAAAGTAAGATATTTTCAAAACAATGAAAATTAAAATAAATAACCAAAAAATTGTATTAAAATAGCACTATACTGAAAAAAGTTTGCATATTAGATACATATAGCTGTTAGCAAAAGTTATATATTAACGGACAAAACTGTATGATGAAAAGTTATATTTTGACAACGGGTAAACTTCTAAAACTGTCAAAAAGTAACCTATTTGCATCGATCTGCAAATGAGCACGCCTGAGCTTTAAATGAAATATCAGTAAGCTCCTTCTGTCGTAAAATCCGAAAAATTAATAACATTAAGTACATTGAGTGCAATTTGGTCAATTTAGCAGTGTAGTGCCTGTAGTACTTGATTAGCCCTATGTGTCTGATAGGGGTCGGTGTAGTTAATAATACATTTTTCCCCACTTAAATTTTTTTATATGTATTAAACTTTATGTACTTAGTATTAGTTGAATATAACATAAACAATGTTTCAATGACAGCACTAAACTTTTAAAATTGGCTAGTAAGTAAATATTGCTGCGATAAGGGCTTTGTCACTGTTGAAAAGTTGGAAGAAGTAATAAAAGTTGCCCTAAGTTTTTTTTTTTTTTTTTTTTTTTTTTTTTTTTTTTTTTTTTTTTTTTTTTTTTTTTTTTTTTAAATGTTCTATCTGTTATTGGTTTCTGTATGAGGAAGAAAATAATAATAATATAAGAAGTGTGTTGCTCAAAGATTTCGGGTAAAAGCCAAAAAGTTCTGTCACTATAAACAAACAATGTCTAAGTGAGGGAAAGTGAAGCGGACGGTGACAAGTGGCAGCGATGCAGGTTCGCCAGTAATACCAAAAACTGGGATGATTTTATCTTGATACAAGTAACTACAAAGGTCATCGCAAGAAAAAAATATATTCCTTCTGTTGTACCTTCTTTCTTATTTATATGGTTTATTTTGAAACACTGAAGTGATGACAATAGCCTGAATGTTTACACAAGCTATCTCTCTTTGTATTTATATATCTCTCCATATCTCTCAATCTGTTTATATCTCCAGTTTACACACTGTCACATTCACTGTCTCAGTACAAGCTTCTGATGAATTCAGGTCGTAGAGATATTCAACACTACTGCATAATTTTATTCCGTATAGGTTATGTACACGTGCGCATTGCATTTAATATGAAGATTATTCTTCATGATATTTGAAAGTACTTATTTTTACAAGCGAGTTACTTTCATCACGTGAGTTAGATCATGTATGTTGTAAATACTTATCCACGCAGTCTCACACATCTATAACAACCCAGTATCTATGATTGACGTCAGATTTATAGTTATATACCTTTCTCTGAAAGTTTTATTGCATTTCAGTGTTTTCTTTTTCGAAGAACTTAACTTTCTTGAAAATAATTATTTTTACCTACTACAACTATAAAGGCAGATGTTTTCAGCATCGCCATATTTAGCTACAACATCTGTAACCTCATGACAGACCTGAAGGCATTACATGGAAAGTGGAAATGAAAATCGGCTACACCAGCAGTACTAGCCACAATTTTTAGTATACATATATTAAAATAAATTGATATATTTTTATCTCTAATTGCAACTAGGTATATCACATTTTTTTAAATCACACGTGTGTAAGTTACTCAAAACTCTATTGAAAGATAATAAATATTTAGCAGTCAAAATTATGTAAGCCATTATTAAATGTTACATCTCAAGTACCAACAAATCAGTTTTTATAGTGCTTCACTGAGAAGAAGCCAGATGGGGAAAGATGCCAGTCATAGCTATTTTTGTGTCGCGTCAATTATTATTTGTGTTTTTCGATTAAACATACCGCTCATTACTGGCTCATTCAAACGCCCAACAGAAATAGTATCCTATCGTAATCTTTTTTGCACATTTGTTCAAACATTATGGCTTTAATATTCCGTAAGTGTTCCTTCATCCTTCGAGAAAATTTCATATAAATGTATGCATTTACGAATATATATATATGTATATATATCCATGTACTTATTTATTTACTTATCGCATTGCTAATGATGCACGTGAGCAATGAAAATTGTCAAAATGTCCGTGTTGATTCGTGGAATACGCGATTTCAGACGTTAAGGTTTTTAACACGTTTTGCTCTAGTGTTTCATTATGCCAGATACAACCGTTACAGTGCTTTTCAATCTCTGAACAAAAATTCAAACTAATTAACTCTAAATAAGGTATTAAACCATACGTATAAAACAATATCCTACCACTTGCAATACTAAACGAATTTTTAAACTGAAAATAAAATGTCAAACATATACGAACAATTTATTAATGTTTTTTCGAATGAATTTTTCATAGCCTGCTGCATCAGATTATATAAAAAGTAAATTTTAAGAGTACCTCACATCCTACACCACATAACAAAACGTTAAATTTTTCGTGTGTTCGCAGCAAGTATCAAATCAAGGACTGAACGATTAGAACTTGACTGTGTGTCACTGGAAATTAAGTTGACAAACGTTGACAAAATAACGTAAAATTTCTAGACAGGATCATACGTTTTCAATATTTACACTATCACTGTGCTTTTATCTCCATTGCATCGTCCATTATTCATTTGTTTCCGTAATTACTTCAGAAATGTATGTGTATACATGCATAATAATATATAAGTATGTATGTATAAACATATATTGTTTTCGTAAATTATTTGTGAAGTATATATGTGTGTGTGGAGAGAGAGAGAGAGAGAGAGAGAGAGAGAGAGAGAGAGAGATAGAGATAGAGAAAGAGAGAGCAGTGTGTCCCAAACTTATCTTCTAGACAGTCGTTTGAAAATTAAATCATTGAAATTATTACATTCGTCACTAGATGTATCATTAGGTATACAAAAATATTTGACACACCACGTTACGTTTCTCGTAGAAAATATTGTCTTACTGGCAAACTAGCAAAAATATGTTAGGCAGGTTGGAGAACACACTTAATGTATATATGTGTGTAAATACGTATGTATGTATATATATATATTCCCCTCCGTTCGAATTTTTTTCTGGTTGTTAGAATTTATTTTTTACTTAATTATTCCTGTAGATGTTCCTGAACTTTAAATTTAGATATATAACTACAATATAACAAATTGTTTCCCTTTGGTTATTTTGCGACATTAGCGTTACGTAACAAACTCTCTTTTTCCTTGTACATATATCTACATGTGTGTATGTGCGAGAAACTAGTTTGCAATTTAATCCCATATTAAGTGAGTGGAACTTTATTTGCTGATTACAGACATTATTGCAGATGTGTAAGTAACCTTATCCCGTGCAAAAGTACCAAAAGTTGTCTCCAATGTTGACTGATCAGTTTGTTACATAACACGCACGTGACTCCGGACGGCATTCTCACAAGCTGTTGAGAATCTAAGGGGAACTATAACTCTTGTTTGCAGCTACTGACAGTATTCTCTGAAAACTATTTATTACTTATCGCCATTTAATATTTTAACGTTGCTAAGTAAACTGATTACTATGTACACAAGTTAAAAAATGTTCCGGCTACAAATAAAACCACCAATTATCGTCAAATTGGAACACACAGCCCTTATCTTCATTTTAATAACCTTTCGGTTTACACGTCATTTTATGGAAAGGTTGTCTTACTAACAGATCAAGTTTCTAATGTGTTACCAAGCTTACCTGTAGTCAAAGATGTACAAAACTGTTTATTTATTTATATCCCAAAATAACATGAATTTATACAATTAATAACTTTTAAAATTATAATAAAGCTTTTGGATATGTGCAATATAATTGCATGTTTGTCAACAAATGTTTAATGCCTGTATTTTTGCGATCAGTTTCTTGTAAATATTTCAAAAATGACTTGACGTTTACAATAATTCTATTAGCGAATTCGTTTCGAAGAGTATTACATAAAAGATCAAACAGTGACCCGTTTTATCAATTACTTACTCTCATCGATAGGCGGAACTGTTCTGGTGAAGCTCATCCTACATTGACACTAATAACCAAATACCGGGGTTCCAGTGGCGGGCCTGTACCGCCAAGGCGACAATACGCAATAAAAGAGAACATAATGATTTCGGGGCAAACGTACGAGAACGGGAGAGGCCTCAAGACATCGGGTCACGTGTGGACCAGCATGCATCGCGGCGCAGTTACGACACCTTCAAGTTTTAGTTCGAGTTTTCGACATTTATAATTAATACGGTTTAGAGTAATGCCGAGAAATTCAGCACAATTCCTCAACGTATCAACGATATTTTAGTTTCTTTATTGACTACCGGTTTATAAGTCAGGACTGCTGACAGCGTACAAAACGGTTCAAATAATTCTCTCAGCTGACGAGCGATGGAAAAGCTGAGCATATGGAAAGTGCAATTATTGAGTCAAAATTAGTAAAAACCTCGTCAGTTCAACTTAAATACCAGTTGCGTCCTGAGAGGACAGTATTAGCTCTGCTACTCATACAGAGGATTACGTGCCTCCCTCCCTTGATGTGTTTGTGTGTGTGAGGCAGGAGTAGTAATAGAGCCGTTGACCGTCGTATGTAATGCATTATCGCCTCTCCAAGCAAGCTACTCAGCTGCCTCGCAGTGCTTTCATATTTCCATTTTTCCTATGGGACTTTAAGTGGTAAACCCATTATTTTATTTGTGGTTATAGCGTAATTCAAAATATATCGCTTGTTTCTTTAGTTGTGTTTCTAACCTCGTTATTGTATTTCCAGATACGGAAGTCTAGAAAAGCCTTTTATGGCCAATTTGAGGTGCACGAAAATAATCTTTCTAACAAACTTGCCGAATTTTCAAAACTTTAGCGACAAAGTTTGAAGTTTCTATAAACAAATACAATGCGTGTTTAACAGTTTCGTTTGAGAAACTATCGTAATTCACTATGACGCATTCGATGCACAGGCAGGATGGCCCATTAACGGCCTGACTTTGATTTTAAACCCTCTTATGTTATAAACATTGAGGTAGCCGTGGTATTATTACTTAATACTCATTATTACTTATTTATAACACTAATTATCAATGCAGTGTAACGCTGATGGGAGCAGAACTAGGACAGTGAAAGAGTTACGTATTTTGTGTTGTGTGCATTTGTATTATTGAAACTAGGTAGCTCCTCATAGAACTAGTACCTGATCTATGCAAATTATCACAAAATGTTTACAAACAAATACAATTAGGCAGCAAAATGTGTACGCAATACCGGTTAGACTGATGCATGCGAATGCTTATATCGCCGTTTATGTTACATGTGAGAACTGATGCTAAAACAGAAAGTGTACTACTAACGCGGCTATACGACAAACCGACATTTCAAATCAGAAACAAATTTGATGTTTCTTAATCAAAAGTATTTTTTTTAACTTATGCACACTTTAGTTAGCACTACCTTGTCAGTGATTTAACTTGCCACTCACTGCAGCAGCAGACAATGAACAAATAGCAAAGTCATAGAGTACACATGACTGCGGAGGCTATCTTGCACGTCGTTGAATACGTAGACATTCCGAATTTCTAAATTATATCTCAAAAAAAATTAATCACAATCTCTATATATAAAAGGAAGTGCCCCACTCACTGACTGACTGAATCATTCATTCATTCATCATCAACGCCCAGCCCAAACCACTGGACCTAGAAACGTGAAATTTTAAGGGAAGTTTCCCCTTGTGGCGTAGGTGCGCACTAAGAAAGGAACTTTTGAAATTCGTCTATTAAGGGGGTGAAACGGGGTGAAATGTATTTTTTGCAAATCTTTGATATTTCTCTAACCCGACGGGCTATCGTCGTCTTATTCACTTCGTTAGGTCGCAAATACAAATGTCTAGAAACAAATTTCAGGATTTTTCAAAACTTTTGTATTAAGGAGGTGAAAAGCCGTTTAATTCGTTTACAGTAAAACCTCTCTTCCTCTTAAACCACCTGAGATATCGAAGTGATTTTTTCTTTAAAATGAAGCTTACGCAAATACGTAAAAAATTGATTTCAGGATTTTTCAAAATTCGACCTTAAAAGCCTATAAAAAAATCAAACGTGTTTAAGAATAATCTTTCGTAACACCTGAAATAGTTCAAAATTTGTTTCCTTTTTATTTCTTGCTTATAGTTAAACATCTTTGGGCTATAGCCTGTACACGCGAAATAACTCTCATGGCCTGTCTTGAATAATTTGTAGTTAAGTCTGTGGAGTTGCGGGGG
>PNEQ01041401.1:126625-165743 GCA_003012365.1 Medauroidea extradentata
TTGCAGCTGGACGCAAAACATATATTCAGGCTTTTTTTAAAATTCGGATTTGGAAGAGGGTTAAAGAGGAAAATTTAATTTTTTAATATGGTCTACATAGCTATAGAACCCGACGGGCTATTACAGAGATTTCCACGTCAATTTGCTATGTATACGAATGGTAAAATAATTATTTCACACCCTTTAAGGGTGAAAAATACAAACTTTAAGGGGACTTCCTAGCAGTCCGTGAAATACGTTGCTGAGGGTTAGAGTAATATATCTGGTGGCTAAACTATTAATTATGCATTACTTATCTTAAATTACGAAAAACAAAACTCTTTGAACGATGTTTCCATAGTTTTCAGGCTCTATGTGGCCTGCTCCAGAGTAAGTTCACCTACCAACTTGTCAATTCTTGCACCTAATGGAAGAACCAATAATGTGGTTTATAAAGCGGTCCTTACATAAAATAAAATATACGCTTTTTGTGTAGTGAAGTTCCACAAACTCATACACATTCATTCGCATTTCAATGGACTGCCCATAACTATGAGCATATGAACTCGTGGTTGAGGGGAGGGATGTAGGGCTTAACGTTTTGTTATACTCATAAATGCTATGGATAATATTAGCAATATGGTTGATAGGGTAATTCTGTTAATACCTTACCAAAAATAAATTAAATTAAAGGAGTGAAGATTAACCGGGGTAACAACCATTTCTGAATTATATGCGCTCAAATCCCTAGGATTTTCTATACTCAACAAATTAAGAGGATAAACCGGTGTATTTATCATTTCCGTAATGAGTATTACCGTCAAAAATTAAAAGTAAAAGTGTTTCATTGTTTCAAAAATTACACGCGGGCGAAGCCGCGGCGGGACTGCTAGTAAAACTATATTAAAGAAATGAATTTTTTTCTAATGGGTGGTAGTAGTAAAGTAGCTATTTAAAAAAAATACGAAAGAAATTAGAACACATTCTCCGCAAACATTGCCAATCTAATGCGTAAGCGTCAGTGAAATTGAAAATTTAATTTGTTTGCCAGAATTAAAATCCCCCGCTTACCTATCTTGTTGCCTCCGAGTTTAAACTGGCAATCAGTGTTCATGCAGTTAATTAAATCTTAATGGAATAGTATTAAAGGAAATTTTTTAATACCTAGTCGTTGCGGAAGGTGATTTATCGCGGAAAAGTTGAACATTTAGAAGGTTATGGAAATGAGAAATAAATATCTTGCGTATGTCTGAAAACATGTTTTTATTTTTGTATTAATTGACACAATTTCTTACGTAGCTCAATAATTTAGGCCGTGATTATATCAATGTAGGGGCTACATAAAATATTTATCATGAAAAAAAATTACGTAAGTATTATCTCATAATGTATTCAAACATTAATTTAAATAAAACATTTAGCACATTCATTGGCAACATAACTACACAAATTTAAAGTACAGTTTTCAAATTGTATTTGTAATATTTGTCACACTACGTATTTTTTTGTTTCAATTTATGTAGAGATTGTAAGACATATGTTTTATTATGTAGTCAAATGTGTGTTATTTAATAAACGTAATATTTTTGTAGCACTGCAGATCACGAAATAAGTGTTTTGTTTCTTTGTATATATTGAACACTCCCTGTGTTACGTGACTGGACGTACCTGGAGCGTTGAGGTGTTACTAGATTCTTAGTGGCACACCCATGTTGAGGAAGGGACGAAGGAATCGCTGCGGTATATCGTGTGTGGCTGCTGTGAGCTGCGCATTCGTGCTTGCAAGTAAATTACTATACATTGGTACGCCTGATTTTCGTGACATTTTTTCTGCAACAACTTGTTTCAATACCTGGCGTCCGCTTCTGAAGTTCTGCTGCATTGTTATTAACAGCGTGTATTTTTAGCAGAACAAGGTTGTTGGGATACCAAAGTCTGTGATTCACAATGAACAAGGATATGAGAAATCCCGTTTTCGTCAGCGTACAAGACGTAATTTAAAATATTTAAAAATTGTGTTACCCCTTATACACAAGAAGCCCCAGGTGACAAGTCGTGGAGAGATACAAAATATGAATAAATTACCACAAAGTTAAAAGAAGTATATCTCCAAAAACGAGCATACGACGTGTACCTAATATAAAAAAGTCATTGTCAAAGTATATGTTACAAAAGTTAGGCATAAGAATTGAACTGTGGATTGAATAATTAAAAATATCAAGAAAAACAGTATGGCATCAATCCAAGTTCAAAACACTCATTTATTAATTGACTTAGTAGAAAGAGTAAACAAGCTTCCATAACTTTACTCATTACTAATCACAGAAATATGTTGACAGTTGTCTAGATCCATTTTCACTTTAATCATCATAATGTTATGATTACCAACAACCTCGCCTGAAGGACGGGCTAGCGACGACGGCAGTGCAATCAGGTCAAGGGTTGCACAAGACAGGGGCCTCAGCGATTCTGCCCACCGGCACTGAAGTGCATAGTAATATAATGCAATGTATCGGGGGAATCGAGGTCTGTCTCCTTCAAGCTTTCCAGCCGTCACCACCTCGCCCGGATGGTCCTGGGTCGAGACCCACGACGTGCCACTGTTCGTCGATAGCCGACACAATCATCATCAGCCTCCGGCATCATGCTAACGGTGAGGTCTAAGGTGTACAAAGGGTCACCCATCATAGAGTAGACCAAATAATTATTGTCGCTCCCCTCTAACCTAAATTATGTAGTACAACCGTGTAGTATTTGTAACTAACTTATGTAGAGTAAAGCCACCATAATTATATTAACATTATTCATTACCCGTAACCCTCACCCTTAACTTAACCATATAGCTAGTTTCAGTATAAATTGCCCACCTATGACTACAGCCACCAAATGTAATAACGACTTACAAAATATTCATTTTGTATCAATATGAAAATCAAGACACGTGAATATTTAGTCTTTAAACATTTTACCTGAATTGAACAAATTGTCCTCCTTCAACAACTCAAAATATTACAAAATATTCGAACGAAAAATCTAATATCGTCTTACAATATATTTCCTTAAGCAAATAATTGTTTATTACAAAGCGCAAAATACTAACCAATAAGGTCGTAAATCAATAAGGTTAATTAATTACATACCAAATGTTTAGTACAAAACTCGGACCAGATTCGAAGCAGTTACTAGAACTTCTCATGCTCAATACGGGCGATCAATACCATGAACCTTACGAACAAACACGAGGTAAAATAGAGTCGAAATGGGTGCAAGGAGATGCATGACAGCGAGAGACAGTAATGCAAAGGAAAGGCTAGCGAACCTACACCCTGTAACAGGTCCTTGACTTATTGGACACATCCAGGAGGGTGCTGATACAATAATATATAGGCAAGCAGTTAATTTCTGGGATAATAATGTTGCAAGGGGCAGGAAATTCACGTTTTCCGTTTCGAACAAGTCACTTTTTAAAACTACAGTGAAATGGCTTCTCTTTCGCAAAAGGACATGGCTTCATATTCCAGCTCCTTGAGGATGTTAAGCAAGCAAAAAAAAAAAACTAAACGCAGGACCAAGTAAGTGGCATTACAGTGTCAGCGAGTAGCCTAGGAACAGTTGCATTCCACTTGAATACTCATATAGCCTTCGAGACTAACCTACAGTTAAGTGGACCCGCCAATTTGCCCTGTCTATAGCTGTAAAATATTATAACACCCGCGTACTGGCCGTGTGTTTGTGTGAGTGAGGTACGGTGCGAAGGACGATTTGACCGGCTCAACTGGTGCGGTATCACCTTTACCGCCAGACACTGAAACGTAGGGACCTGAACAATTCGTGATTTCTTTTACGCACACGCAATAATTCCAACAACTATAGGTTCGTGTCACTTTCGCAAATGGCCGTTGACCTATTTGACGTCCACTGGAAGCCTCTGAGCTAATAATAAACATATACCTTAACATACCCAATACCACTGTTTCATCGAGCAACTAATGAACAACTGTTGTCTGCCCGTCTCTACTTAAACGGCGTGTATTGGTATCGTAGATCAGTCACCTTACTGACACTTTCAGAGGTGACCCTATAATTGTATTAGTAGAAAGTTTTAAAGAAGGTCCATGGTATTAACTGCTTGCCAAACTATTTTTAAGTGGCTACGAAACGAATTTTCCTATTTGACGTGATGCTTTGAAACTACCACTCTGCCATCGCTTAAAATGTATTTTATTTTCTTACATTGCCACAATTGGTAGACGTGGAACAGTTCGTAAATAATAAAACAATGCATTTGAAGCGCGTCGTATGCGGCGCCCTTAAGAAACGTAGCAGTTAAGTGCATCTTAGCACTGGCCATGAAGTACAGCTGCAGATGAGCACGTAAGTCATTGAAACAAACTGGTTCAGAATTTAAAAAAAAATAGTTCTTATCTATACCAAACATTGAGAAACAACTCAATATTTTAACATTTGACTACATATTTCCGTCACTTTTACGTAATATTTCATATTATAATATAAACGTAAATTCAAATATAAACAACAATCGAACACAACAATGAGTAAACTTTGATCTAAAAGGAAACTGAGTGTCATAATTAGAGACACTGGAAAATCGCGAAAATGTTTAAGATAGTCTCCAATAAACTGTATTATATTAACCGTGACACGTGTGAACAGTTTAGGGACAAATCACACACTCTGTGTGTTCAAGTTGTACCGTTCTAACTGGGTTTGTTGAAGAGAGAAACAATGCTTCAAATAAACTGTAGCCAATGTCGATACGAAACATTCAGTGTTATATACAGCATGTTGGAGCCTATCAAATAGTCAACTATTCCCGCGATTTTCCAGTGTCTCTAGTCATAATATATTATACATTTGCAAAAGAAAAAAAATTAACTCAAATACCGTGAAAAAGCTTCTATTAATAAAAGACGTTACAGATTATAAAATTAACATTAATAAAAAGTAGCAATTTATTGATGCAGCATATTGTTATCATACAAATATTTCAATAACGCTGTTTGGAAGGTTTCCGAGTACTTTATAGAGGCACACCTGTTTAATTATTCATGAAATTCAAGTACTGCATAATAGGTCTATAACGTTACTTGGAAAAAATGCTTTACGTGAAAATAATCAATTATACCGGTTCACTGCAAACGACCGTCTTGAAACTGACATTAGGTTCTCCAGTCTATCGCAAACGTAAAAAATACTCAGCATTTATTTTTCCCGACCTCATTATGTACGACTCCATAAGAAACCCGGCATACGAAGCTATCGTAAAGTGAAATGTCAATGTCAAAATCTGAAGTTTTCAATTGTGTAACTACGATTAGAATATTTTTTCTCTTCCTGCAGCTTCTCGTCGTCTCCGGTTGAAACCGATCGTGCGTAAATGCTCCTACCATCCTTGACTTTCTTCCGGATATTGTGGTAGAGAGCTCGATAAATGGCGGCTAAGTAAAAAATAAGAATTAGGAAGTCGTGCCAGAAACCTGTTCATACATTCAACGTTACAAAACAAACGCCTTATTTTATTCCCAGTGCAACTCTGCCAATATGACAACACAAAACAATTACATTGTTTAAAGTTTGGTGTTACCGTGACCTCATTTACGCATATACACAATCACATACTTCTTAATGTTAAGATTCCAAAACGTAGGTCAATAAATACTGGCTTCCATTTTTTGATTTCTGCATCATGTTAAAACTTCTTACGTTAACGTACACACCTGTATATATTAAATAAATCAGCTTTAACTACACAAATTTACATCGCAATTCCAGAATCACGATGCCGACAAATGGGTCGGTATTTGTTACTGAATATTTTACATTTATTTGCTGCAGAACTTTGGTGTTATTTTCACTCGCGAAACAATACGTTCGTAATTGTCAATATGTTTCCTGCTACACGTGTAGATATCTTTTGTTATTGCGGAAATGTACTGGACGGTAAAACAGTCAAGAATCCGAATTGTAATATACTTACTAAACAGAGTGTCCAGAAACTGCCGTGTAATGACCACACCACGCCAATCCTAGGATAAATTCGAGAAGAAAATGTAAGTGGCAAAATGTTGTACATTTTACATGCGGTAATGTTGCAACTCTGCATGGACATAGTCCTTTCTTGCACTCTGCGGCTAGGTATTATTTAATGTATGTTACGTCAAGTAAACACATAATCATGTTTGTACAGCTCAAGATTTTAACCAGGACCCATTGTATGCAGTTCAGAACGGTAGTAGTAAGATAACAAGATAAATAATATGTGTCTGTGGAGCGCAAGAGTGGACTAACTGCAGTGCTATGTTGCCACGTAGTGCATGTAAAATGTCCTACAATATACTATCACTAACATTTTCGTCTCCAATTTAGCCCAGGATTTGCGATGTGAGCTTATTACACGGCAGTTTCTGGACATCCTGTACAGGCCTATTTGTGTCCAGGCCCTGCACTCGCCACCATTATGGTGTAAAGTCATTCATCAATGCGTACCTTTACACAAACGCACCGGAGTGACGACAGAACAACGGGTAGTAGAGAACGAAAAAGTTGGCGACTTGAATAAATCACATAAAACAAGTGCATTATATGCTTCAAATGCTTTCTCGGGAGAGACCGGAAAAATTCGCGGCTTCACTGACCACATAGTCTAGCCTCCAACAATATATATGAACGCAAGTACGCAGCCGCTATTCATTGACTGTTCTACGACACCTTCATGCCGTATGATTGTAACAGCATTTAGTTGTTTTGTTTATTATAAGCTCTGCCAGAAAGTTTCACATACGACAAGGACCAATTTTAAAAGCAACACAAACTTTCAATTGTTTGAAATACAAGCTACTTCTAAAAAAACACGAAAGTTTCAGGTTTTTAACTATCGGTGGAGCCCGGAAAAATTCGTGGGTTCACTAACCAGTATACGGCTAGCCTCCAAGAATGTATGTTTTATCAAACAGACAGAAGCTGCTCATTATCTGCTCGCTTCCAAGGTAAAATGGGCTTATGATTAGTTACAGTTTTTACAGGCTCAGTGACTTCCAGAAAGTGTCATATAAGTCAAGGGCCAATTGCGAAAGTGACAAGAACGTGTAGTGGCTGGAATTCTAGCTTGTGTCGGAAAGAAAACGCGAATTTTTTAGGGCCATAACCATCGGGCATAAACCGACGCCATACTGTTCAGGTAGGTTTGTCGTAGGCAAGTATTACGACGTTGTTTTTATACAGTTCATTTATTTTAACTTTAGTACGCATTGACAGGTCTGCGGGGTATATAATGTTACAGTTAGCATTATGCAGGGTGGCCCAAAATCCCGCATCATAGGCAGTTGTTTTGCAGTTGTGTTCTTCATGTTGCAGTTGGAACATGCTGATTATTGAAGATCGTGTCGAGGTTATCCTGTTCTGCGTGTTCGCCTGCAGCTGTAGTTTGATGTTTCAGGCAATCATGCTGAGCGCATTGTTTGATTTACTTCACACACATTCAGAGTAAGTTGTTCTTCCTATGATGAGGCACTTTTGGGCAATCCTGTATAATCCAAGGCAAAATGTACGGAAGATATTAAATAGGCACCTTTATAATTGTCAAAATAGTTAAACTTATATACAGTGAAGTATGCAATCAGTCAGAAATTCCGCGTGTAGAGCACTGGACAGCCAGTGACGTTTCTGGGACACTTTCTTGATATTGTTTATAAGTCTTCTAAAATCTTGTCTGATTTACCTTCATATGATGTAAAGAAACACATACCTAAATGTTGTAACTCTGAGTGACAAATAGAGAATGCTTGCAGGAAATTTTCCAGGCAGCAGTATTGGCAAATTCATATCTGGAACTCATTTTTATTATTGTTTATTGATGTGGCATCACTGCATCAGTATCACTGACAACCGATATGTCAACAAAAATATTCAATACATTTTCGTTATAAATTTTTATGGACCATGTTGTAGTTAAGTTTTGTTAATTTTCCCGTGTGATTTGTTTTAACTTCCGCAAGGCGGCCAACTGTCAACACCTGTTCCACATACAGAATACTGACAGTTAAGATGTTTGTAGGGAACCGCACATTGGTGATAATATTTCTGCACCGTCGTGTTAAAGTAACTCGATGTGGGCATATGCAGCTGAGCTTCATGGTCAGTAATCGGCTGATTTTTACTATGAAGTGTCTTAACGTTTTACTACAAGTTATAGTATCACGATACCTTATCCTGATTGGTGCATCAAACTGAGAAACTAAACATCTTCCCACGAAAACACGTTGGCAATAACCATAAAGCAAATATTCACAGGTTAAATTAAGGCATTTAAATAAGTTGGTGCAGAAATCTTTTCGTGAAAATAAAAACTCTCTACATACAGGCTACTCGTCCGTTATCCTATCTCCACTACTCGTATATCTCAGAGAAAACGCGGATGATTTTCGACAAAGATTCCAAGTACTGAGCACGCGATATATTTTTTTTTTTTAACGCGTATAGCGATGTCCATTTTAGGTTAGCACATAAGCTTCGCTTGTTATCGTAACGATGAGGTTTGAGACACTGCATATTTTCGAGCTTATCTTTGAGGCAACAAAAATTAGTTTTTTAAGTGTGTTACATCATGGTCCACGCGACCTTGTTTCATGTGAGTTTTGTTTTAATGGATGAGATACCATGTGTATACGTGTAGTAGTTACGAGAAGAAACCCCGTATTTTGACTTTTTCAGTAAAGTTCAAAAGCCAGGTCAGCTGACCTATTGAGGAGACCGCATTACGAGGTCATCAAACAGTGTGCAGAGGTTCGGCACGAAACGGTCATAGTGCGTGAGTGTTGTCTTCTTAATAATAACCCTTACCATACTTTACACTGGTTTATGTCCAATTTAGGTAACCATTTATCTAAAACGCCAATTATCTCGCGAAGTAAAACGACTGAAATGGGTGTTACTAAGGTAATTTTCGAGTGTAATGATCCTGCTGCGTGTGGTTAAGTACTGTAAACATGTACAACATACGTTTACGAATAATGTAACGTTGCATAATAATAGGCTTCCCCTTTACGTCTTACTAACAAGCATTGACGACGGGGAGAATTCACGCTAGTTCAGTGCCTTTAAGGGTGTTCAAGTGGGGAAAAAACATAATTTTATATTTGTATGAAATAGTGTTAGTTTTGTACACATTACTTGAGAGTACATATACCTATAACGGAAAAAAATTTGCTCATCTAATTTTCCCGTAATGGCACTTCAAAGTCAAAATTTGCGTATTTTTACTTCATACAAAACTTGAAAACCAGTTAACATAATGAAATGAAAAAAATCATATCAAAACTACGCGTTACTGTCTATGGCCTGTAGCATTTAAAACCCGTTACAAAAAATGTTTATGTTAAATAAAAAATTTCAAAATTAAATTTTTTTTGGTACTTTTAGAAATTTATTTTAAACACAGAAATATTTTATAATGTGTTTGTATATGCTTCAAGCCGTAGACGGTGACGTGTAGTTTTGATGAGATTTTTTCCAGTTCATTATATTTACTGGTTTTCAAGTTTTGTATGAAGTAAAAATATGCAAATTTTGACTTTGAAGTGACATTACGGGAAAACTAGATGAGCTAATTTTTTTCCGTTAGATGTTAATGTACTCTTAAGTAATGTCTACAAAACTAACACTATTTTATACAAATATAAAATTATGAATTTCTCCCCACTTGAACGCCCTTAAGGTACGTAAAGTATACGACCATCCGTGTTACGCTAACTATATTAGTTTTAAATAAGTCATATTTAAATACGCACCATCATGTATTCCGTTACTGGTATTTCTTCACAATACATGTGTATTTGTAAATATAATAATACGAAAATACCACCTATACTAAGAAAATTAATTAAATCCTCAACTAATAATAACCATGCATTTTCATGTAAAATTAGTATATCGTAAAAATATTTCGAATACACCGAGTAATTTCTTTACGAATGGTTCCATGTTGTTTTATTAAAAATTCAGATCAGGTGCATGTAAAAGTTTATCTTCTTAAACGTTGAACTCGTAATTTAAAAGCAAAATACAAGAACAAATTAAATGTTGTCTAATAATCCTTAATTCTGTTATTATTTGCGAAGTAGTTTTTAGTTTGATCGTTTCTCTAAGGACCAGACATTCTTGCGGGAAGTTTTTCTCCCAGTTGTTTCGATAACTTGCGATTACATCAACAGATGGACTATATGGTCAGTACCTGGATGATTTAACTTTTAGAGTTTTGGAATTTTACCCTCAGTTCTTAGACATGATGTGCCGAAGTAACAGTGCTCTGAGTGATATAGTCACGTGAGATATGCCTCTGCTCACATAAAAACTGCCAGTAATTGAGCAGTTGGTTGGAATAAAGGCTCTAGTAAGTTAAGGCCTTTCTTCAATAAAAAAAAAAATTATCTTGTTCGATGGGTTTTTGTACCGATACCCAAATTACTCACAAAGTTATGATTTTTTGTCAAAACTTGTGCTGTTACCATTATGCTATTAATAATCTCTGTTTTACCTTTGACTGTGTTCCTAGTAACTACTATAAATTTGTATAATGTACACATTGTTTACTTAATGGTACTAAGATAAAATAATGTAATAGAAACGTGAAATTAAAAAAAAAATTTCTCGAAAAAACATATCTGTCATTCTCTCACAATGCAATTTTCTTTCCAAGGTCTTTATTCCATCTATCTCTTCAATTATGGTACAGAATAATTGTTTCGTTTACTGACCTGTAGCGTATAATCCACGTACATCTTGTGTTCAGTATCAAACAACAGCTGTTCATTGGCTAATCGCTGACACGGTGATACCGCACGATGAAACCTTAATTTTATTTACTTATTTATTTTCTTAGAGTTCTCCTGTGAATATCAGACGATTAAAGGACCAATTGCCTAAGTCATATGGAGGAACACTTGTGTGACATAAAGCTTGTGCCCTGAAGAAAACGTGGAACGTACAGGTCCCTACCAACAACACAAAGTGGCTCTTCAAATGTGCACCTAAGGCATTGAAACTATTTTGTAAAACTATAATTTTGTGGAAATTTCAGGTCCGTAAAACTAACACTCTAGTAACTATACGCAACAACACTACTTTCCCTTCATACAAAGACTGTATTGGTCGAGGACGCGTGCATAATATGTTGTTCATTTGTTCCAATTTTAATGATTCGACGGTGGAGGAAGATTACAAATATTTCATGAAGGTGTGCCAGTCAACAATAAGTCAAGTCATAAAATAACTTAACTTCTCATAGAAATACATGTTGAAGCTCACAAGAACATTGATCAATGCAACAAACAATTCATTATGATATTTATGAGTCTGTTGTGCAGGCCTATGTGTATTCGCGCTGCAGACAGAATGATAAACTATTAAAATGTTTTCATGATTTCACCCCATACCCGAATTAACTGTATTTCACATAATTCAATACATTATTTTGTCCACGGAGAAAGTATTTTGTTTCTGTCGTCTGTATGTAATAAGACAACAGTGCACGTAAGAATGTAAATACTCAAACGTTTTGCTTCATATAAATAAGTCTTGATTAAATTTAAATGAGTTATTTATATAGGTAAGTGCGAGTGTTATAACATTAGACTAACACATAAAGTTTAAGCAGTATTACATATATTAACAAACCAACACGGTAATTCGTTGATGTAGTGTAAATTTGTTTCGCCAAAAACAAACATTGACGGCTGTAAAGAGCAGTCTACGAAATATATGTGTGTAGCTTTGAGAATTAACTACTAAGTCTAACAAATACCTAATTGTTATACCATAAAACTACTCAATGTAAACAAGATCTCCATGCATATTTTAAGATTTACACAGCTTACACTTGTCGATGATCTTCCAGAAAACTTGGACATATTTTGTGCAATTAAGTGAGATAAGTCGAAATTTGCGTTCACAGAACACGTACAGAAAGCACGTAGTGTGCTCTTTTTATTATTATATATATATATATATATACATATATATAGCAAATATATTTCATTTCACCACTTGATAATGTTAACATATCAGTGTAAATAATGAATACAATGTATAGAAACGATCTGCAAACGAGATGCATAAAAATTGTAGAGAGGAATTTCTACATGATCTAAGTGCCAAAAATATTCATTCGAGTAAAGGGGACAAACAGCGATGCAAGAGTATGCGTACGTACAGGACATGCAATCTTTCAACTCTCATGAGTACTTTTAAGAAAATTATTGGAACTCAACTTTTACAGAAAAACATAGGCACTGGCACATAGTTAATTTTTATGTTATTATCTAAATTCGGTATGTTACGGCACTTAGATCATTTAGAATTTCAGCTGTACAATTTAAAAACAAAACAAATATGTGCAGTTTTATAAATTTTTGCAAAATACAAAGGGAGTGAATGTTTTATTTACAATAACAAATTTACAGCGCATTTTAACGAAAAACATGGTAATATAACGCCTAAAATTTTTAGCATTAAATCATTTGTTGTTGTCATAGTTTACATGCAAACATTTTCCCATGGAAAACGAGCAAAAGTATCGTATGGAAATTTACTGACGTAGGTGTATAATTTCGGTTTTTATAAAACTGTTTGCGAAAAAAAGTGTTTTATTGAGTTAGGGTAGAACATTTCATTTGTTAAAAAAACCAAAATTTAATATTGGTTACAAATTTTCTACTAAATACCAACGGGTTCCTTTGCAAGTGCTTAAACAATAGTTAAGCTACGTGTTTCGTTATTTTTATTTAAATGAATTGGGACGTGTAAAATGAATCCTACAACATTAGTGAAAAAGCGCAGAAAATTTAACACCTCCGAGCATGAATTCTGCCTCGCCGTGCTTATGGTGTTTTACATGTTTTTTTTTTTCTGACACGTGAGTGCGATACTATTTTAGTATATTTCTACGTCAGTAGAGATAGTGATTCTCTTACGGTTAGTTTGCTAAAGCCCACGTCACACGATGACCAATTCCACAGCAGTGTTTGTTCCCATTTTCTGTCCGAATTTCTACTTCCGTGTGAGACATGTTTCAACACCCTCTCAATGTTTCTGTCTCTGGTCATAGCAGTTTTCGTACCCATAAATATACCCACCAATATTGTAATATGTTCTCTATTTTCTCTGAGTGCTTTTGTGAATTTCTACTTAGAAACAAGTATGGCCTATCGCAGTCGCCATGCGTTGTGGTCACATGACTGTAAGATTCCGGGATTGATTCTGTTCGAAATATCATCTGCATTACATAATCTCGTTTTTAAACTAACCTTAATTATTTTCTGATGCATTGCCAGATTTACCATAACTTCTTTCTTGTTCCGTTTCTGCAGCCAAATTCTTATTCCACAATTCCCGCTTGTACGAGCGTTTTACTAAATTCATCTCCTCTACCGCACTAGCCTAATTGTCTCCGTCGCACAATGTCTATGGTGTAAAAATGAAACAAAACATCGATGAAGTAGCATAGCTTTACTTCTTTATGTTTTCTGTTTCTACGTTGGTTTTCGTGTGAAGACGTACAAGGAGGAACAAATGTTTTCTTATAAATCTGGTTGTTCAAAGAGATGGCTAAATCTGTTCACAATGATATAAAACTTTTATCTCACTCGGTTCACCAAAAGAATACTTCTCTAAACTTCCCTCGCAAACTTATATCCAACAGAAATATGCACTCCGTTGTTTAAAATTTTTCTTATACACGAACATCCTTGATATGTGTGTTCAGTCACACAAGCAGGCGAAGGAAAATGTGTCGATGTATTTAGTTCCACCCGAGTTTAAACTTACAAGTAAAACCAGTATTACTATTCCTTCCTCTCCGTTGTGCTGCATCTGTGTAAACAGTAGATATTGCCGGATATTCAATCACCCCTCTCTAAACGTTTTGCTTCTTGGAAAAAAATATTTATAGGCAAAATGATTTATTTTATTAAGTTAGTCCTAGTGTATAAATTAGACTTACAAATAAGGTTTAAGGAGCAATTAATTTATTAAAAAGCAAATACAATAATGCGTTGATATAGTGTAAATTTATTTCACTATAAAGTAACATTCGTGGTATTAAGGAGTACGAAATATTCGTGTGTAGCTCAGCGAATTGACTGCTAAGAATAACAAATGCTTAATTGTCATACCATGAAACTACTGTGAGAAGAAAGAAAATAGACTTGAGAGGAGACTATTGATACGTTCAGTGTTTCAGCCAATATTCACTTACTTTGTAACCATCACCAAGGAACTTAAAATTTCGCGAAAATATGTTTGCATTACTAAGTGCAATGCCTTAAGTGCACAAGTGCAGCTCTGCTCGGTGGCCAACGACTAGATGTTTTAATTTTAGCATCTTGGGATATAACCTACTAATCACAGACCTGTGGTGCCGCAAGTCACCTACACAATATTTTTTTATTTGTACAAGAAAAAAATGCTACACTACTCTCAAAACATTTACCTAAGTAGGCACTGCAATAATAATGTTGCCAAGTCTAATTTTCCAAAGGGGCTACTGGGATAAATTTTAATGAGCAGATTGTTCGATGAGAAACAAAATAACTTTTGAAGGCATATCACAGTTCACAAAATATTTTCTACATTTACACAAATTTCTTTGAAACTGGTTGCCAAATAATGTTTATGTCTCTTCAAATATTTGTCGTGAAATACACAAAAAGGTTTATTGTAAATATACGAAATTAATATGTTTATGTACACAAATATTTGAAAATACAGACAAATATTTGTATACTTCGACTTTTTTTTGTAAAAGGACAAATTTTGTTACTTTGCTGTTCTGACTGGCGCAGTCAAATAAGTGATGCCCTTACACACAGACCCGCTGTCAAGATCACGAAGCCGATCGGCAGATGTGCATATATTCCATAGAAACAAATTGAAGTATGATATTTTTTGCGAAATTCATTAATCTCTATCCATCACGTGACAAGAGGCCACGGTGGCCGAACGGTCAGACCATTCGCCTTCCACCACGGCGACCCGGGTTCGATTCCCGGCGGTCCTCGGATTTTCGCATGTGGGAATCGTGCCGGACGATGCGGTTGGCCTGCGGGTTTTCTCGGGGATCTCTCGTTTCCCCCGCCCTTTCATTCCGGTGTTGCTCCATACTCACCTCATGTCACTCTTCACCAGCGCTAAAGACCTCGATGTTAAGCGCTGACCAAAATCTCTCACTCACTCACCCATCACGTGACGACATAAATCTTTGTGTGTGCGTATTTAATTGCCACTACGACACGAATAACCGCGAAAGCAAGTGCAAATTCTACGCTGCACCCATTACACGGCCCAGAGACCACTGTAGGAGCAGTACCTATGCCCTAGCCTCACACTCAAATGACATGAGTTCGATTTCCGACCCGATATATCTGCATTATCACATTTGGAAATCGTGCCGGACAATGCCGTTGGTCTGTGTTTTTTCCTCGTGAATCTTTAGCAACGTTAATCCGTCGCTGTTATATACTCACTCCCAGGAGTGGTTTTAAGGGGTGGCAAAGGAGCACGTGATATCTCCCCCCTTTAATGTCACACATTATCCACAGCCGAAGTATTTTAAATGGCAAATTATAAACATGATCAAAGTTTTAGAAAAAATGTTTATCAATGCTGAAGGTTCTGGATAATATTTGCATTGTTAAAGTTCATCCTTTTTGAAATGTGTAGTAATTCACATTCGAAAACTTTGAAGACGACTGCAAAGTCGAGGAAATAAAAAATTTCCTTAGTCGCTTCCGCCCTTGTTTTAATGACGTTTAAATATGTCCCTACTCACCTCATGTAACACCTAACCCTCGCTGAAGTCCATACTTCTTCACTCACCGACACCGAAAATAAGGTCTCGTAGAATTAACCGTACATAATATGGTTGTACATGGCCAAACAACCGTCTACAATTAAATCAACCAAGTATTTATTTGCCTCGCATGAGTCCGTATTCATAACAACACTGTTTATTAGTCCAAAGAAATATACCTAATAATATATGTAATAAAACCAAAATAAATATTTAATGTCTGTGATATATTTTTGAGGCAACCAAACGTTATTGGCTTAATTGTTTAGTCACCAACGAACATTATGTATGGTTGGTTGAACAAAAAAATATTTTTTCTGTGCAGGTACGAATATTCTGGTGCACCGTACCACATTTGAAGTTCGAGAAAGGCGCTGCGAAAGTTCGGCGAACACATGGGTGCGCATCCTGAGGACTAGAGAATGTTAGAAGGAAGGGGGGAAAGGTATCAGGATGCTGGCTGGACCCTGACTCCTGCATCCCACCGCCAATCACCTGCCACATATGACGTCAATCGCCCAAGGGGGAAGCTTTCTCCACCCCGCCGTCCCTCGCCGTCAACACAGAGAAACCCAGCCAACTCGGATTCCGTCTGCCGCGATGACGGACTTACGTAACAGACACTTGCTCCACTTACGTAACTACGTCTCCTCAAACCAAGTTCATTTGCAAGTTCCGCGACGAGCGCCGTAGTCCGACAGCTACCACGGTTCACTTTCTAAACGACCTGCACTCGTTATTGATGTCCACTTGTCGGGTCCCACCGCCTCTGCGCGCGTGCGAGCTGCCAACTTGAACAACTCGTGTAGCAAACGCAGTGGGAAATCGTGAAAATCTTGTTTGTCAACAAACCGTATAAAACACTGCAACGTAATGCGTTTCATAAGACTGGACGACTAGGTGAACACTTCAGAGATGCAGTACGCGGCGCGCTTCAAATATGCTTTCTTACAAGCCTGATCAACATGCTCCATATGTCGTAACGTACTATACGGTAAAATTCTTGACGCAAAAACGAAATATTACCCTTAACACCTAAAATTATATTTGTTTATAACGATAATGTGTTCAAGTAAAATTCACTGATGCTGTCCACTGTACTCTACGAGAAGTGTGCGTACACATTTAAAACAGCTTGGGATTGATATACAGCAGAACTCTACTTCAGAATAGTACATTTTGACGATTTGCCGTCCAACAGATTTAACGTCAGTCATAGTTTATTTTAAACGCGCCAGCGTGCGTGGCGCTTCATCCTATACTACGGTAGTTGAAAAGATGACTTCAACTTATTCCTGCTCTTAAAATGTTCAATATTTTATGAGCCTGAAAGCGCAAAGTCGCCGCGCACATTACAAACACAGTTATGAAGCTCCCTAACACAATCAAAACCGGAATTTTTCAGACTGGCATACCTTTTTATACTAATCGGACTATGCGAGACTCATACAATAGAGTAAACAATTTGATATAGGCTAGGTTTTCAACTAACTCCTAAAAACTTACTTAAAAGAGTAAGAATCTGGTACTTGAAGGTATGTTCCTGTTCTTTTTTTACTGGTAAACTTATTACCAGTATTTTAATCTTCCAAACGTTTGTCAGGAACATGAGTTTAAGGCCCCACAAAATGGCTAAAGACGATTTTTTTAAAATAATGTAACTCTAAAAGTGCTGTACATATTCGTACGGGATAAAGCTAGAAGAATCCGTTGGCCTCTACCACGGTATTTACCACATATAAAATTACATTATCAACGTTTTAACCCCAACATGTAGGGCCACGATTTTGTCGAGAAAAGATTTTTGCCCCACTTTGTTTCAGTGTCTCATGAGCACATCGGCAGTTCTGTTTCAAGGTTATTGGCAGCGTGTCTTTGTTCAGACACGTTTCTCATTTTACTGCACCAATCATAGTAAGATTATTGTGAGTCTGTACGTCTATAATTTGCCAAGGCCAGCGATAGTAAAATTATCCAACCACAGACGATGTAGCAGAGCTGCAGGTGTGCACATGACGCATCGAAACCAAATGTTGCAAAAATCTTTTCGCTATAAAATCGTAGCTTTACAGGGAATAGGCAAATACGGTAAAAATCTGCACGTCAATTTACCGCGTTGCATGTAGAGACGATGCGGTTCTCGTCTTGCGTGACAGTCTCGCCCTTAACGCTTCTATGTCTCCACGTATATCCAACGCAAAAATTTTACTTTCTTGCTTATAAAACTGTGTCCCATAGCAACAGCTGTTCTCCGGATGATATGGAAAATTGTAAGTGCATGAAGTAAATGGGCGTAGCGGCATTTGATGCACAATTAAGTCAATGTCGCACTTCAGCCTTCTTGCTGTTGAACTTCAACGCCCAAAACAGCTCTAAAGAGGTGACAATTTCAAGACGGAGCCAATAAACTTATGTTTTTTCCTATTTTATTTTTAAATTGTTCCTCACAGTTGCCCTACGTGTACACAACTACCGGAAAAGTTCGTGTTTCACTGAAATGTAATCCAATTGCAAACTAAATAAATATGTTGGACACACGCCGTTGCAGCAAAAGGTGTGTGACAGAAAACCATAGAACAAACAGATAAGTAATCAAACAGAAGGACATTGTTTGCAACTGGCAAACAAAGGTAAACATATACAATTCCACAAGGAATTCAGTCAGTGTATTCTCTGGATTTCTGCGAGACACCATTTGCTGCAATTGCGTATTTACTTCTTTAGCTTGTAACTTGCCCCCATTGCAAGAATCGTTTAAAATTAACATGCAATCTAATTTTTAATAAAATTTGTTAAGTTTTTTTTATATTCATAATTGTCTCAGTATCGCCCAGGGAGTGCCAAATGAATCAAGGACCACAGACGAAAGTGATACGAACATAAAGTGGTTTAACCCCTTATATTTTAAAACACACAGGTACTCAATGCAAACATTTAGGTACATTCAAGTTTTATTTTTAATGCACACTGTTTTTAAAATCAAATTACAAAGTATCATTCTGTAGTTTAACACGTCTTCTTTAACCCTAAATTATTTTCATTTGAATATTGTTAACAGTTTTTCTTTGGGTAAGTAGTGAAAATAGTCAAGTCGTTATTTTGACGCGCGCTTGTATGAAAACTATTTAACCTAATATATTTTATTTGTGGGAAATAATAAATACTGTGAGTGTAATATTTGGACTGTATTTAGTATAAATATAAATGTACGAAATTATGCTGCAGAGCAGTCTTAAAATCTGGCTTTTGTCCAAAACAGAACACGAATTTTACATTTCCTGACTTATCTGTCATGAAGAGGGATATTTGTTTATCGTGGGAACTTTTGCCTGTTTCCTAGGCTTTAGTGTAACATGTAAATGTCTGACGTTGTTCTATCGTTATTTCTGTATCCCCATTGGACTGGACTATTGATAAATACTCGGAACCCCTAATTTTTATGAAAAGAATGTTGTCCCAGTTTGGTTCAGTGACTTACAAGCACATCTGCAGCTCTGCTTCATAATTAGTGATTGGACGTCTTAGCTCTGACGTGTCGTGGGATTTTTCTGGCAAATCACAGACTTGTGACGGTGTGGTAACGTTATTGTGATTGGAGAAGTCAAATGAAAGACATAGCTTCACAAAGACCTGCTGCCAATAACCATGAAGTAGAAGTGCAGATGTGCGCGTAAGTCACTGAAACAAAGTGGAACAAAATTCTTTTCGCGAAAATCAGGGGTTCCTAATAAATGGTATAGACAGGCACAGAAATGTTCATGGTTTCTCTGAGGTGTAGGATAGACTCCAAGATTATACGTTTGCTGAAACAGACAACAAATGTGCATAAGCTAATCGCTTACACCGCGATATCACGTGACTGGGCTTGTATTCAGTTGCTTCTTAATAATTTGCACATGACTCTTCAGGAGGTGTCAAATGAACCAAGAGACAATTACGAACGTAACACTAACTTACAGTTATTTTAATTCTATCGTGTAGCCTAAACAAAACGCGAGTATTTCAGGTCTCTAGGCATTTATTATGATGTTACATGCCGTGAAAAAATTACATTATCACCCTGTAAGCACAGAAGTGCAGGCCGTTACACTAGTTTGCAAAATATGATGACTATATAGATTCGTGCAATTACTCCCCTATCTCTTGTCACAGAAACTTGAAAATGTCAACTAAATGTTAAATGGAGTTAACAGTCCTGTGTACACTCTCCTCCACACTCCTCGTGAGAGTGACAAGGTGTACAACTGAAACATTGCGAGGTGAGACAGTTAGTATGTACATGAAGACTTGCTATTGTTTCACAGTCATAACGATGACTATTAAACAGTTGCTTTACTCGTATTTGTAACAAATGCCAGAGTTCTAAATCTGAAGCCACTTCAAAGTAACTCCCGATATTTTAAGTAAGTTCACATAAAACATATACTTACTTTTATATGATGTTACAACAAGTATGTAATAATCACCTTATTGTTTCTCTAATGGTCACAAGTCCATTACCCGTATTCTGTACGATGGTTACTAATGCCTGGTGCACTTTCATTATTGTAGACTGCTGGATACTGTGGAGATTAAAATTTAAATGTTCTTCATGACAAAAAAAAAACTATTTATAATGTACATGGAAACTGAAATCTAATAGTAGAACAACGTTAAGAAAATAGTTCAAAATAAATTTTTTAGTTCCAGTAGTGAAAACTCGGTGGTTGTGGTTAATACTTTACACAGAGAAAAAAAGTTTGGTACTTATCAACTATAAGTTTGAACATTGCCGTACTGTCGAGTAACACTTGATAAGCATTTGGTCAAGACATTCGTTACTGACTTAGTATTCAAGGTCATGATTCTTGAATTCAAATGTTATTTGCAATGCAAACGAATAAGTGCGAACCAAATTTTGATTTTTTAAAATTTCAGTTTAATTTTTATATTAAATTTTACACTATTCTTGGTAGATGTTATTGGGCTGTAAAATTCATAATAATATTTAAAAAATATCGTTTTTAAACATTTTCTATTTGGCTTATACCCGCACGTGCAACAAATAATGCACTTTAATTATTTTTTGAATGGTTATACTAATCAGTTAACAATCACACTTATATTAATTTACTAAATAAACATGGCATACAGCGTAGTGGTAATATGTTGACTAGAATTTTTAAATACATACATTATTCCCGTCCAGATTATAAATAATTTTATTTAAATGGTTTTATAATACACTCATGACGAATGCTGAGATGGGTTTGTGCTACTGGCTAAGGTCGGTTCCCATTGCATTTATAATGTCTGAACCACTGGTTTTGACTCTTGAGCCATCGCTTTCAATGAACAGCTAAGACATACACATCCACCTTCTTACTCTAACTACATACTTATATATATTCATCAATACAATTTAACTCCCTACGTATTCATTGAATTGGTCTAATTCACTCATCGAGTGCTAAATTATCGTTTATGGTAGAGTATGGTACATCTCACATGCAGCCATGCATTCATCTAAGGACCCGGTTTGCAGAATATGAAGTTGACTATACTAACAGAACAATTAAAAATACTTAACGTAGTTATAAAAAACCAACCTATTCCTTCAGTATGGAATAAAGTCAGATGATACAAATGTTTTCGGTTTAATACAAGCAGAGCAATTATTACACAACAGATTGCAATAACCTGTTTCTTATAGCTTCAGTAGATCTTTACAGATATTTATTGGTAACATCTCAAAAATGTTTTGTAGTCAAAATTCAAGACAATATTTATGGGGGAAATTGTCAAATGGATATCACAGTCTCATTAGAGAACTAAAAATGTAAACATGTATCAGCGGTTGTTATACCGTATATGCTAAATTAAATTTTTGTTTAAAAAATCTGTTCGGCCCAACCTAAAATGTGTGTATAGTTACAATAAAATTTGCAGCACTGTCAGTTAACTCTTGTAGGAATATCTAGTATGTTTATAATCTCAGAAATTATAAAGTAAGAACAGATGAAATAATGTTTTATGTCTTTAATGCAAGATAAGTAAAAGTAGAATTATTTACCATTGTTTTTTGTCACAGAGTGATCAGTTAAATATATATACTTAAATAACGCCTTAATTATTACTGTGTTAAAGCAATTACTTATAGCAAATAAAGTTTTTCTCAAGCTATAGTTTAAAGAAAACGTGCTAAAACGTTCGAACAAAGGTTGGACATCCTTTTAAAAATATTTAAATTTTTGTGAACGTATTATACCAGCACGCATTGCCTCATGTCATAGTATACAATTAGAAAATTACGTTCTAGCTCACAAGCAAGCTTTTATCGAGTTTTCCCTATTAAAGTATAGGTGATTGCTTAACATCTTGTAGCAGAGCCAAGGCTAACCACTTTTTGTCTGTTATGAATGTACCTTAGTCGGAGTCCTTCCGATACTCTTCGATAAAAGTAGTATTTTGTGGAAGAATTAAATACTTAAGAATAATTTTTACTGCTAAAGCATGTGTTGAGCAATCGTCCAGATGATCATCTGTTATAAAACTTGTTCTTGAATAAAAATTAAGAATTATATAACCGATTTGTACAAAATCCGAGGTAGCAATTTACTAAAAATTTCACGACTAGAATTTTCTTATGCAGATAAGTACTCAAATTGGCGGTAACTGTAGTATGACTACATTACTGTACAATTAACTTACCTAAATAAAAGTGCGGTATGTTATTAACGTAAAGACAGAATATTTTTCAATCATTTAAAGACGGCTCAATATCAGCGGATGGATTTTACGAACCAGGTATGAATGTTTTACTACATTGAGTGTAATTAGGCACACATGAGGACCAAGTACACGTTTCTTACAGACTATTCCGTTAGCCAAACTTATTACTTTCCGCGAAACAGTGAATTTTTTTTTGTATTAAATATATTCTATTTTGAAAGAATGATTAAGGTTGTTATATTTGTTAAATAATTGGAGACATTTGGTTTTTCTTTGCGAATGTATTTATTCTCTCGTATTATCCAGTTCCCCAATAAAAACTGTCAGAAATTAACATTTATTAAATTTTTACTTGCAGTGCCGAAAAGCAAAACAGTGTCGCTCTCCTCCTTAAGTTAAGTCAAAACAGATCATTTTAATTTTAATGTTGCTGTTTCAAGTAGTTATTTTATGTTTTTCATATACTAGAAAACAAATTCCGGGGACAGCGTTGGTGGTGGCAATACAGCTCCCCTCCCCTCAGGGTGTTATGGGTTCGATTTCTGATGGTGACGTTTTCAATTTTCGCATGTTGGAGACGTGGCGGAAGTTGGTTATGACGGGCGGAACTTCTCGGAACACTCCCGATTCACCCCGCTAGACCATTGTGTAACTGCATCATAGTCGTCTTACGTCATTCTTAACTTCACTGGGGTGGAGCCTTAACAAACATTTTTATGCTCTACCAAAAATTTTCTTAAACGTAAGAAACGTAACAATAGTGTTCGCCACTTATTTAACACTATATCTTTTGTTATCATTCACTAACAGATTATTGAAGAAATGGCTGTTGATTAGAATACGAGAAAAATTACATAAATAAAATTATAAGGCTTTTTTAATATTAAAATGTTATTACACTACTGCAGGGAAAAAAATTTGATCAGGTAAAGAGTACACTTAACGATGAGCCGCGGTGGCCGAATGGTCTGACCATTCGCCTCCCACCAAGGCGATCCAATGTTCGATTCCCGGCGGGGTGGGTCACAGGATTTTCGCATGTGGGAATCGTTCGTCGGCGTGTTTTCTCTGGGATCTCCCATTCCCCCCGCCGCCTCATTTCGGCGCCACTCCATACTCTCCTCATGTAACACCTCGCCAGCGCTGAAGACCTCAACGCTAAGCGCTGATCAAAATCTATCACTCACTCCATCGTAGGGTCTCAATTTATGTCATTCTTCGGGGTACGTAGATTGTCTACTAGATTCCACTACTAAAATCTTCATTTACTTGCGATACCCTGGCTCTCGGGTGTCATCATCATACGGTCATTATCATTTAGTTTTATGAAAACGTAGTCTAAACTATTTTCTTACCAATGTATCTTTCCTTCGGATAGCACATGTCCACTAGACTGCTGGGTGTATACAATTCATTATGGTAAAATAGTTGGCAAACTGAAACTATTGATGGCCTTCCCGAGAAATTACAGAGAATTCGCCTGTCGTCTACAACCTTTTGCCAAGTCATGATTCTCCCACGAGAAAATATTATTATGTGAATTAGCTAACTGTTAACGGTCTTTACCTTTGCCACTATATGTTCCGGTCTTTCTTGCGCTATGATTAAATAAGTTAGCATTCATATGGCATAGACTAAAAAAAAATATAATAACTATGCCACATTTTTAGACAGTAGGCCTATATATATATATATATATATATATATATATATATATATATATATATATATATATATATATATATATTATATGTGTCTACAGTATTTTTTCACTTCACAAACAAAAGTAATTTCACAACATATACGATACATTGTGCGTTCTCTTATTTCAGAAACAAAACCAGGATGTTGTAATCGAGAAACCGCTTTTCAGCCGACTTCACGATAGAGTGAAGGATAAGCGATGGTGGGTGCATAAGTGGAGTTGTGACTGATGCCTGTACTGAGTATTTTAAAATTTAAAAATAATTATTTATAAAACTTTTGCTCCTTCAGAAAATACTGACAAATATTTTCTATCGAAATAAGTTTTAGCGTATGTCACATAAAACATAGGTGTATAGCTATGCGCATAAATTTGTTAGCAAACTGATGAATAAAAACCCTTTCTCAACAAAAAAAAATATTTTAATGCTTGAGTAGCTTGCTTGGCGATCCGAAACTTCCTCCCAAACCTTCAGAATTTCCTCTGTATATTTGGAAGCACTTAGACTTGCAATACAAAGAAATTATTCACAACTCAACTTTAACAAATATGAGAGGAAATTTGCGAATGAGTGGACACTGTAACGACCGTTACTTCTCGGCTGACTCTTTTATTTCTCTTGTGTGAAGTGGCACAGTGATAAGGCACTATACTCGCTTTACAGATGGATAAGAGTTTGATTCTCAGCGAGGCCATCATCATTTAGATTTTCTTTTGTTTTCCGCAAGCGTTGCAGGTGAACACAAGAATGATTTCTTAAGTAAACGTCACGGGTAAACCTCCTACTACTGTAGCTATCAACGACACGTAAAGGACAAATACCAAGTTACATTGTATTAGTACGTTTTAAATAACATATATAGTAAATTATAAGACAGAAATTTTAATACAGACAAAATTTTTCACATTTTTACATTATTCTTTATGTTAATATTGTTACAAGTTTGGAGCACATAATCTTTATATGTGGGCCATTTCTCATGAGTTTTTGGGATAGAGGTCTTATAATTAGAAATAAAAGAGTTAAATTAAGTACTGGATTTAATAGCTCACAAAGCTACGAAATACACAAAACAGTAAACCACTCTAACTCACAACACAATAAGTTATGCACACAATTACTACTGTGTTACAGACACGTTAATTAACTTTGACAATTAAAGCACAAAAAAAAATGTCTCCAATCAATTATCTAAACAGTACAAATCTCAATAAAATTCAGTCATATATCCAATCAACAGCCTTTCAAATAGTGACAGTGTACAACCATAATAGTCCGCCGTTGTGATGAATCGTCGTGTGCTGCGCAACACCCCGAGTGCACCGCTGTCTTCTTTCTTGAGGTCTTCAGTTCGACTCCTGTCGCGTACCTCCTTCTTCGCCCGTCAGCCCGCCGCAGCAGTCATCTTGGTTCGTCCAACACTGCTCCGAATGTAGCCGCCTGCCGCCTCACAGTAGACTCTGATGTCACCAAGATGTCTTCACCAGTCTATCTCCACAACCATAGCACCTTCCTTTAGAACGACCAATAGCGAACTCCTCCCCAATGTGCCGATTATGCGGTTTTATACTCCTCGAAACAATCGGGGAATAACTGCATTACAGGGATCTAAAATTAGACATTTCATCATGTTTCGGAGTTGATTCGAGTCACGTAGGCCGCTTCGCAGGGCAAAAACGCAGTTGGGACAGGTATCTATGATGTAGTTTCGGCGGGATTCCCACTATGAGACACTCGGGCTTTGAGTCATGGGCCAGCCCTCAAGGTGTTTCGACACAGGCCCCATCCAGCCCGTCCTCAGAAACACAGCATGCAACAATATTTAGGACGTAAGATGTAGACAAAAATTATGATATTTGAAACAGGTAGATTTAATTTATAAATGCCAGTGCGTAACAAGTGTAAGTTAATTGTTTTAATTTGGTTATGTATAGTAAAAATTAAGCACTTATAACTAATTAGCAACACAATTATGATTATAAAACAAACTATCACAACAATTGTTGGTTATAAGTAGAGATACTGGTTTATCGTGGGAAAACTTGAACGTTTGCTGTACTTCAACACACGTCAAGCGTACCAGAATGTTACTGGCTTTAGCGCTTGCTTGGAGCTGTTATCCTATTTGACCGAGCGAATAAGCATTCCGATACTGTAATATTTGATGCCTGTTAATAGTCTACAGACAGCTACGATGTGTCAGAAGAATAACACCGAATCAAATACGTCCATGAAACTACAGCGTGCTCAAGGGTTCGTTGTCACAAAACATTTTCGTGATATACCATCATCTCTAGTTATAAATAAAAAAAAAAAAACTACTTATATCCATTAATTAAACTAAAACATTGTTAACGTAAACATTGATAAAAATTTATCGGTTTTCAATACCGCCAGATAACTTATGAATCACCAGGAAGTTCAAAGTCGCCGGATCTGTATTGCCCGAGGACACTTGGTACGTGACCTTGAAAGTATCCCCAGTGTCCAGCTGTCGTCTGGAGTGACGTGGGACGTCTACAATGACCCAAGGTCGTGGTGCTACATTGTCCGAAGTTCGCCCGTTATACAGAGAAAAAAAGTTGCTCGTGACTCCGTCCATTGCTGCCGGTCGACAGTGATTTGTTCCGTATCCCGGCATGCCCTCCCACCTGAAAAAACAACAGCTGTGATCACGTTTCCGGCTCGACCGTCGTGATTAATCCGCTACATGGGAGAAGGGAAATACTGCTAGTCAACGGCATGACGTCACCCTCTGGCAAGGAAACCCGTAATGCAGTAAAGACGATTGCACAATAAAAACTTAAGTACTAATATTTAATGGCGTTGACCCCGTAAAAATATATTATTATTTCTAATTTATACTTAAACACTGTTCAACTCTGCTACACATCACATAACATGACTTTCCCTAAACAAATAGAAATTTAGACCACATAGATATTACATGATCACTCATCAAAGTCACAAAATAACCATCGCAGTGTGCAGGTAATTAAAAGAAAATTAATAAAAAATAACCTGGCAGAAACAAGTTAATTCATTTCGAATTTATATGCTATGATCTACGTCAAGACACCTATGGATAGCAAAGGCATAAATTTTCGTATTTCTTAAAAATTGATTGAAATGAGTAACTTTTCATAAATTTAAGTAGCGGCTGTTACTGAATTTTTCAAAACTAACTTTTGTCAAACACGGTTTAAAATTCATTGACGCACTGATTTTAAGATCCTGTAATTTTAACTTCATAAACTATTGAATTTCTTTATTTCTTTAATTTTCTAAACACCACAACAGCCATTGTGTGACTCTGCTAAGTGATTATGTAAAATCTAAAGGGCCTGTTTTTTTTTATTTGGAGAAAAGTCATGTTATATTATTTATAAAAGTTGAACATTGTTTGACACAAATAAAAAATATTATTTTTTTCGGGTCTAATGACCAAAAGCAGTAAGATTTACATTTGTTAACCGTCACATTTATTTGAACCGAGGTATTCGAAATTGAACTGTTTCTGCTTACTTTTTTTTTTTGGTGATAGAAATCATTAATTTAACAAATCACATCACAATAAAGGTTGCTATTCCCATGATGCCATTTGAATTTCACTCGGTACCGCCATCTTGTTTAACCTATAAGATATTGATCAGACGGGATATTTTGAATGAAAGTAAATACAATTTGATATGTAATTCAATGTTAAAATTAAAAATACTAAACAAACATCATTTACAAGCTTCACGATGTATATGTTCTTATTATTCGAGATGGTGAAATTTCGCGAATCAATGACCTACATATTAGAATAAAATATCCTATGCATACTCAAGCCCTGTCTATTTGTTCATTGCAGTGGCGGATTTAAGGGGGGCGGCGGAGGGGGCGACCGCCCCCCCCCCTAAGAACCTGTTGTGTTTTTTTCGTGTGGTAAATGTTTTAAAACACATACAGAAGAAGCATTTCATTTTTACAAATAAATATTTGTTAATAATATTCATCCACGCAAATAGACTCACCAATGCCTTAACATTAATATAATATGTACATTTTATGTGATCATAACAGCAAAATCCAATATTGCTAAACAACTTTTTCCCTTCTCTCAAGCTCCTTTTTACGTAAGCGAGAAAAGAAGTGAGAAAAAGGGGAGGGGTGGTTTACGAACTACGACACCATGTCTTCACATACTCTAAGTCACTAGTGTGCTGTGAATGAGTATTGGTTTCAACTATATTTGTTATGAAGTCTTTTACGTTATGTTTTAATGTTGAATACTAACTAGGAAGATAGAGAAAATAACCTGTTTATATATTTTTTGTAAACTGCATAAACGTGAAGCAACAGGAGACGGCGATGCTGACACTGCGACACAGGTTCGTTTTTATTAGGTTCTCTATACCGTGAAAGCAGTTTAAGGTCGTTCTAGTGTGAAAAATTCAAAAGTTTAATTTGTACGAAATAGCGTTACATAATATCATCTGAAGAACAATATTTTAGCGTGCATAGTTTTCCCAAAACTGCATGTCTAAGACAAAATTTCCACGTCACGGGGACATATCTCAGCGAAACCTTAATGAATAACGGTAGTTAAATAATTAACACTGAGTTTTAATTAATGTCGCGGGATGAAGCTTACAGTTATAAAAACACATAACAACAAACTTTGTATAAAGCAAAGGATTGTTACTAGACTTTCAGAAATGTTTTAAAAATACAACAATTTTTTTTATTCTTGTGTCCATAAATTTGAGCGAATAGCTATTTGCTCGTGACATCTAATTTCAGTATGAATTTTTTTAGATTCAATAAATAGGGCCACGATTTTGTCGCGAAAAGATTTTTGCCCACTTTGTTTCAGTGTCTCACATGCACATCGGCAGATCTGTTTCAAGGTTATTGGCAGCGTGTCTATGTTCAGACACGTTTCTCATTTGACTGTACCAATCAGAATAAGATTATTGTGAGTCTGTACGTCTATAATTTGCCAAGGCCAGTGAGAGTAAAAACATCCAACCACAGAGCTGCAGGTGTGCACATGACGCATCGAAACCAAATTTTGCAAAAATCTTTTCGCCATAAAATCGATGCTCTATCAATAAAACTGTTGGTTTTCATTGGGAGTATTTTCCCGTGACATGAGGCTTTTGAATAAGTAAAGAGATTTTGATTACCACTTAACAGCCAGGTATGTTGTGCTTGAGCTTGTGATGGGTGACATGATATGAGTATGCCGCAGCACCGGAATGAAGGGACGAAGTAACCGGAAGATCCCCGAGAAAATACGTCGACCAGCAGAACCAAATGTATTGCAATATTTACCAGGTCGCACGTTTTTTCAAGAACTAACACAACCAAAAAAGATTCGTCTAAGCAGAATATTAAAATTGTTCTTAATTTGTGACGACCTAAAGTTTTGTGGTGTAAAGTATGTGGAGTAATAGGAAGTCGGCAAGTTCAGTTTAAACCAGGTAGCAAGCTCTCACTGTCTTCCCGTGGCATGATCGTTATTGTGCAAGGTTTGTCGGTTTTGACACTTATGATTATACGCCCGCTAGTCTGAGTAATACGTAGCTAAATTACGTCGAAGGTTACCATGGCGTCGTCAGCGGTCTGCTGCCCTAACTTGCGACGCTTTACAATACTTCTAAAATAACCGGTCCAAATACCGCAACTCACAGGCGTCCCGACGCATAGATTTAAAACACCAGCCTATGTACCCCGACCCGTCGATCTCTTCATTCAACACCGTCTCTGTAAAGGCGTCCGGCGCCTGAACTGACTCCCTGGGTTACCCGACCGTCGTTATCTGGGTCTCAACGCCGTCTTCCGCGGCTCGAAAACGTCTGTCCAAAAATATGTCAACAATCTAGCCATGCTCCTGTTTGGCGCCAACTTCCCTGTTGCTTGCCCTGCAGACGTTGATTCAATTGGGACAACTAGGAGACAGCTTACGAAAGACACTTAACTTCCTGCCACTACCACATTTATTACATAATTATTTCATTTCATTTAGTTGCACTTTGACAAATACCCTACGTGTTTATTTATTCTTAAAATTCCTCACATTCAAGTTATTATAATTATTTAAGATTTGTATCTTAAACACAATAGGCTGGCTTTCTTCCCCTGAGCTTTAGGGGTTACATAAGCGTTAATGGGGGCGAGAAGGCTCAGACGCTTGCACGTGCACCTGCTGTTTCCACAAAGACAAATTATATACATTTCTATTTTTCCTAAATACAATTCTGTACATAGAGAACATCGGCATCCTGACACGATGACGAAAAGAATTAATCGTGGCATGACATGTTTATTATTATATCTGTAATTTATTATAATTGCTTATAATTGATGGCTATTACTTCTTATTAATTGGGGTGGTGACCACATGGCACGTCAAAATTTTTTAATATCAGCACAAAAAATTTCCCCTTACAAGCATACTGTATCGTAAAAATTATAACCATTTTTTGAATGTAGTATATTCAAATTTTTGGCTTGAAAACTCCTGACATAGCAGCATTTCGCACCTACAAATCTAAATTGTTTTACATCAGCACAAAGAATTTCCCTTTACAAGCATAATTTATCGTACAAATATAACAATTTTTTTAAAGCAGTAAATTCAAATTTTTTGCTTGAAAACTCCTGAAATAGCACCATTTTGCACCTACAAATCCTAATTTTTCCGCGGGAGGACCCCCGGACCCCCCCTTTTTTGTTTGTGGGGTGCGTATATATACTTCTTAAGGCATACTCTCCGCCCCCCCCCCCCCTAAGATAAGTGCTTAAATCCGCCACTGGTTCATTGTCTGCTGTTCCACTGAGTAGCAACTACTGGACAAATGGTAGGGACTTGAATAAGCATAGGATATTTGGTTCTTACATGCAGATCATTGAATTCGCGAAATTTCACCATCTCTGCTTATTATTTTACTTAATGGTCTAACTATATCCTTTGGTGTTTTCAATGCAGACAAAAATACAATGTTCAAAGTCACGCCGTAAGCTCGCAGTATAGTAGTTTTTGTTAAATTTTTGCGACTCTACTGCTTACTTGGTAAGTCCACTTCTAACTGCTTACGTTTTTATTTGTGTAAGCTCCTTAAGAGAAAATTATTCACCTAAGTGAAGTGATAAACTTGAAATTATGTGCTGGTTAAGAGAGTAACTCGCATGGCGCATATACAGTGTTATGGAGTGTTACGTGTATCCTTTACTACGCGAAACTGTTTAAATGTTCCATATTACGTTTATTTGCTGAAGCAACACAAACTTAAACTTACAATTTTATAATTTTAAAAATTCTGGACACTTTTCAGAAACATTGTTTTCAGGCCACTCAAAATACCTGAAAACTGCTTTACTTATGATGTTCTAACTCAAAAACACCATCTGAATTCGTAATGTTCAAAACGAGAATCACGTATTGGAAATTTACTTAAAAAAATTTTTTTTTGGTCACCGCTTTGAGTCTCACAGGAAAAAGACACTGCAATGAAAACATTGCACGCTAGCTTAGCACGCTGTGAATAGAGGCGATATGTGTCACGTCATACATGGTACTCTGGCTCCAATCGCTCTGCTGTTCCCAGGTGTCAAACTCGGAAATTTTAACCAGTTCACAATCTTCTTAACGTTCGCTTCATTGAAAGTGGTACAGTTAACTACAGACAACGACAAGTCTACTCTCAGATCATCAAGTAATGCCAATATTCACACATATGGTATGGATATTTTTCCAAGCCCCACAAACATCAATAACCAAAAAAAGAGGAAATGTGTTCTGATGTCATTTAACAATTTCTGTTACCATAATATAGGTATCTGTACTATATATTATTCTTTTATAATTTCGAACATCAGAGTACACAATAATGTGGTATGAAGTTAATAGACATTATTTTACATTTATTAATAAAATTATAAAATTTCTACACATAATTTTCTCAAAATTTTAATGATTGTGTTTACCCTTGGAGAATTTCAAGCAAGAGGCATTGAGCAAAACCGACACTCCGTCTAAGGTCGGGCTTTATTATTTTGAACTTTCTGATATGGCAACACGAACTGACGAACAGGAATATTTCGCTCATGTTATCAATCCCCTCAGGCCATAGATTAAGTTCACGTACTATATAAAAACCGGTAGGAGCCTTCCATTCCTAGGTGTATTAGTATCATAGAAGGACAGCAGAACTTCCACAAAAGTGTACAGAACCACCCCCTTACCCTCACACACGCCAATACATGCACTTTAACTCCAACCATTCGACAAGCACTAAAACTGGAATATTACGCGTTTCAGCTATCAGAGCCGAACATATTTGCTTCGACAAAGAGTTACTAGCTTCTGAACATAACCAACTGGAAAAAGAACTTTTCTTAAAATGGCTACCCAGCAAATACCATAGAAAAACACATGAAAAAACCCACACATTTCGTTAATCCACAAAACACAATTGAAAAACCTGTAGGAACCCTAATGATACCATACGTCCAGGGCCTTTCAGAAAAGATAAGATAGCTAGGCAACAGGTACAATAAACAGTCTGCTTTCAAGGTTAGGACTTCGTTTAAAAAAATAATCACAAATGTTAAACCAGCAACTAACAGACCAAAAAACAAAAACTAAGTCTGTCAAATACAATGCGAGTGTGGTAGTGTATACTTAGGAGAAATAGGCTGACCACTTTCCACATGTATAAAAGAGCACAAAAGCATCCCAAAAAAGGCGCGATACAAAAATCCAAACTGTCTAAACATGTATTGGACTTCACCTAATGACGGGTGCAGATGTTAGCTCCCAAAACGTCGTGAAAAGTTGGTCTTATGAAATCTGCTATGTTATTTTATGTCTTCATTGTTGTGTTGTCAAGTCAATTGTATGTGAAGTCGTCGTTGCTATCCTGTCTTGCTTCCAACGTTGTCTTTGTCCCAGTATTGTTTGTGCTTGTCTCAATTGTGGTATCCTGAATTTTTACAAATTATTTGGTTTGTCTTTGAACTTTTATTTTTAGATGTTAGTAATATTTTTAAATTTCTTATCATCTAATTCCTTATGGGATATTTCATGTTCTGTTTTGGTTTACGAATGTGTTGACTACTGCCTATCATGGCTTGTTTTCTCAATTTTCCGTTTTTCGTTAGTTTTTTCTTAGTCTCGTATTACATTTTTGGGACAAAATAATATTGCGATGGCGTATGTCCCAATGCAATAAACATTCAAAGAAAAAAATCGTGCAGGTGATATACTAATTTACAGACACCGGTACTGTTTCTATGGTCGGGTTTTTATCTGTGGCTGATTGCACTTCAACACGATTCCATTCAGCTCACCTCACTTATTTACGATGGTAATATAACAAATAAGTTAGAACAGCATCAATGATGTCAATGAAAGTTGGAATACTGAACTCTAGAATTAAATAAACATCGTTTACACAAGACATTTCAATGAAATATGTGCATTTAAACACACTCAGAACTTCGATTTAGAGATAGTTTTGTCTTGCGTAAATCACTTTTGTTTGGGAGGTCATACTTTCGTGTCTGTCAGTAACATGCCACTGATTTCTAATGAAGCAATGGTATATGGGTTTGACGGTAGAATTCTTAATTATTTAAGGTTTAAGAAGACTGTCTTTGTAGGACTCTTGCACTTTGGCCAACTATTTTTTACGTTTTTAGAGGATTATATTGTTGAAAATGTAAAGAAATATTAGTGAAAGGTTTTAATTACCCATACAATTTCTGTAATAGATTTGATGTAATTTTCTCCTAGCTGAAATAGTTTATTTATGTTTGACAAATTGTCACCTGTATCTAAACTAAGATAATTTTTATGAATGGCTTTTTACAAATTAATTTATGAAATTCACTTTGATACTTTAAATAATTTACGCAATTCGATAGTAAATCACGCAATTTACTAAATAGCTTATTCAGTATCACTGACGAGCGAAATTTACTATCTTTAAGTAACAAAAACATATCGATAGATAAACTGCGTCACACCACCATATAGTAATTTAACCACGGCTGTTGTAAGTTATGGCCGGGATGAAACGAATTAGACTTTTGTGTTACAAGAATAACATGCTCGTATTTCTTGCACTGTCCAGTAGCAAACACTAAGGATACCTTATGGAAAGTAGAGATTCATCAGGAAGGAGTCATAGTGTAAATGGGAACTGTCCGGTGAGAAAATTTTGATTATGGTGATGTCTGCCACTTTGCTTCGTGCTTGAATCGGAGTTAGGATGGAATTTCATGATCCATATATAAATTCTGTCAATTATAATTTCACCACTTGTGTTACAACAAACTCCACAGAATAACAACAATACTATTTAACACATACACTTTATTTGAACCATCGTCGTGTAGTTACGTAGTTAGGTTTCTTAAATGATTTAGATTTTTATGATTCGGTTAATGGTTAACATTTCTTAGCAACTAAGGAGGGACATTTTTTGTTTTAGTTTTATTGTTATTTTTCTTTAAAAATTTGTTAACCATTATATTTTAAACCAAAATACAATTTTATTAAATTCACTAACAAAAATTATATTCAGCAATCTACCTCAAAAACTGCGAAACAAATCTCGCGGTGTTAAGTAAAGTATAGTGTGCAGAATGTTAAAGTTTGGGTTGAATCAACCAAATGTACGTTGTCGTATAGCCAATCAAATTGTAAAGTTTGTGGGAAACAAATACTTCATTTTCAGATAAATTTACTTAGCTTAATATCAGTTGTGTGGTGTGAACAATGCAGTATTTTAAAGTCCGTAATTAGTTCTGGAAAACCAAATAATTTATTCAATAATATACTTATATTTTAACTATTAAAAACCAATATTTGGTACGAATATTTGTTTTTGCAGTCCAGAAACCCATGCCAATCAAATGGTGATTAATAGTGTTTAATAAATCCAAAATAACCGACAGAAAATTTCGCTTTGGAAGTGTAATGGTAATTATTTTGTTAAGAGATAGAAGCCATCGTGATAACTATTTCATACGATTACTTTACCTACATACTGTAATCTATACTCACCTGCAGATGTATGCCAAATTTGTCATAATAATCGATGGTTATAAGTTTGTAATTATTTTCCGAGTATACATCTTCAATTTATGTGTCTTACCATTCAATATATACAAACCAATTGTAAACATTTTATTGACTGTTATTTTTGAACGATTCTTGCAATGGGGCAAGTTACAAACTAAGGAAGTAGTTTTGGACGTACGCCATTGCAGCAAATGGTGTGTAACAGAAAACCGGAGAATACACGCAAATAGATATTAGACAAGTAAACAAACAAAAGGTCACTGTTTGCAATCAGCAAACAAAGGTAAACATATACAATTCCACAAGGATTTCAGTCAGTGATTTACAAGAAAATAACACAAACTAGCACTTAACCACCAAAAACCAAACCAAGGAAAATATTAATAAATAACTCATTTTAATTTAAAAAGGAATTCCGTCCGTAAGTACGAAACAGCAGACAAAAAATAATTACAAAAACAGAAAGACAAAACAAAACGAACGACAAAAAAACTGGGGGCAGACAACACAGCAGAAACAAAGACACATTGAGAAATCGAACAAATCAAATATCAAAGTAACTGGAAAAAAATTAACACAATAGTCTCCTTGCGACAAAACAAAATGTTACGTTCCAGAGACCGCAATCTGTCTCCGTCTTCAGGTAATGCTGCAATGGCGTATGTCTAAAAATACGTCTTCAGTTTGTATTTTACTGACTCTAAAACAAGATCATAATGTAAGAATCTTTCAACTATTATTTATTTATATAAGTGATAATTTTGTATTAAAAGCTATGAACGCATTTCACAAAAACTGGATGGAAACACAAATAGGCCATAACTCAAACCACGTTGTTTCATTCACCAATCTGAACACTCGCTCAAATCTACTGGAGTTCGTTGTTAAATGGTAAAATACTTGTTCGGACGATAGCATGGGAAGCCTCGAAGGTTTTTTTTTCCCTTGAAAGTGTCAGTGTACTGCGAGCGCCGGACCAACAACACATTCAGGTCGTTAAGTGAAACAACTTTCTCGGTGAAAGTAATGCGACTGTAAGCCAATGAGTGACAGACATTTACATCTCATAAACAACTACTAGAATATGCAAAGGAAACACATAAATAACCAATTAACGACTTTACTTTCCCATCGTAACTGTCGATTATTTCAAATGTGTTAGAAATGTAACTATATTTTAAGCGAAATTACAGAGCATATATTTACTCATAGAAATGCTTCTCCACCAATCAATCAAGATGATTATATAAGTTGCGTAGTACGTATGCTTACACTGCCCTAGGAAACGTAGTGTAAACGTATATTTCAAATTTACTACGGTAATCATAATTAGGAAATTGTTAAAACTGGAATGTAGTTAAAAATTGTTCAATAATGAAAACAGGATTAAATATTACATTATATACTTATCTTAATGTAACAGAAACGACTAATTGGCATATATATTTACTACATAAAATAATTAAAATTATTCCGCTTGCTATGTATAACTTTATAATGCTTTGTTGTCTTAAAGTTATCTGAATAATGTTATTCCATAAACAAACGTTTTAATTATAGTTTTTAAGTGCAATATGTTTAATACAAAAATATTAACTACAAAAGAAAGTATGAAAAGTATTCAATCGCGTATGCATTTTCAGTGATATGTATGCTATAGAATAAAACGATTTAAAACGTGTTCTCTTAGGAACGTGTGTAAAGCAGAGAGGGAATTAAGAAAGAATGTTCCAACGTGTAGTGCGACAACTAACCGCAGCGTGCGTTAAGGGTGCGGTCTACCGCAATTTTTGTCACAATTTTTTTATTTGTAGCAGATACTTTTTTCTTATTTCAGACACAAAATGTGACTAAATTTGGCTCTTATGAAATTTTTTATCTCTCATTCATAGTTTTCGCGTAATGGCTTAGTAAAGTCATATTTTGCATGTTTCCGTTTTAACGACTACACTAAAACCAACTGATTTATCAAACTAAAAAAAAAATCACCGTAGATAAAGGCATAGCAGGTTGCAATTTCATGCTCATAAAAATAAAGAATAAAAACTATTTGTATTTAAAAATAATTATTGAATTTTTAAAATGTTTATTTTCAGTTTCAGCTTTTTTTTAAATACAAGTAATTTTTAAACTTAATTTTTATGAGCGTGACATTGTAGCCTGCAATGTTTTTACCCATCGTGATTTTTTTTTTTAGTTTGGTATATCAGTTGGTTTTAGTGTAGTCGTTAAAACGGAAATATGCTAAATATGATTTTAACAGGCCATTGCGCGAAAACTGTGAGAGATAAAAAAATTTCAAAAGAGCCAAATTTAGTCGCATTTTGTGTCTAAAATAAGAAAAAAAATCTGGTACAAATAAAACATAAAAAAAAATGGTGATGAAAATTGCGGTAGACCGAGCCCTTAAGATCCCTTGACTGACACATCCACCACCTCCTCTGTAGTGTTTCCACACTGGGCGACTGTATATCGTCATATCATTGCTGCTTTATAAACATTCCCTACGGAGCTTCTTAAAAAGGACGCAAGTTTTACAAAGACACTATTATATAGTAACCATACTCGTATGTTATGAATTTAGTATACAATTACGTTTTACCGATTGATTTTCTGGTATTTTGTACAAAGGTCTTCTAAAATTTTTTTTTCTCTGATTATACATGGCCGAAATGTTAAAAGGTATATCTTTCCCACGATAATATTACAGTTTAATTCTCAGACAATATCTTTGGAGTACCAGAATTATTTACCTCTATGGCGCTGTACTTGCTGCACTCACAGAGACTGGGCTTCAGCAAAAGCAACGTACTTCACTTATCATCAATGTTACGCTTAACCTCGCATTGAAGTAAGCGTATTCCTTATCGCCTCAAGACATGCTGTAGTCTTCAAAGCGTCTCAAATTTGCCACAAAGTACACACAGTAGTTGCTACAGAGGTACCTTAAAATTATGTCGTAATATTGTTATTCATTTTACCATTTTAGCTTCAATCTAAACGAGATAATTAAAATTAATTATTTCGCTACCATTCTAAAAGACACCGCTCCACCAACTAAAACATTCAAAAACATTCCGTGAAAACTTGTTTCCCTGTTTACAGGTGTCTCAGAAAAGAATTTGTAGCACTGCAAAGAAGGTAGTGTATTAAGGACTAGGATAAGCTTGGCTTACCGAGCTGTAATGTACAAACCATAATATGAAAACCGACATTCGTATACTTGTTAAACTATTGAACTATTAATAGAAAGTAGTCAAGCGAACTGTAAGCAGGATCCTGCAGTTAAGGCATACTGACTTATCTAACGTTACTAAGAATAGTCATGTATTGGTCATGAACACTTCGATCAGAATATGCGCTCAGACTTACAACTTTCCCATCTTGTTTCCCGAATAACATCTTTAGTTGGTTCATCATTTAGTCGCCTGGACTATACGAAAATAGGAATGTGTCAAATCAATATATAACTGTCAGTACAAGAGAACATGTAAAAACAAGAGATTGTGACTGGATTTGTTTGAATGGACATACTCCATTGCGAAATAAATGACTGACACAAGAAAACTAAAAGTAAAAGTAAGACAAGAAAACATAAATAAGCAGAGTATGCTTTAGTCATCAGGATACATACACAACATGAAATTCCAAAACTGGAATCTGGTCAGATAAAACAAGGAAACAAACAGAAAAAACCTAGGTTGACATGCGACACAACGATGAGATGAAACAAAAACACAAACAGAATTACAGCAAACGACACAACGATGAGACTAAACA
>PNEQ01041403.1:0-21379 GCA_003012365.1 Medauroidea extradentata
GATTTTTTCCATTTCATTATATTTACTGGTTTTCAAGTTTTGTATGAAGTAAAAATATGCAAATTTTGACTTTGAAGTGACATTACGGGAAAACTAGATGAGCTAATTTTTTTCCGTCAGATGTTAATGTACTCTTAAGTAATGTCTACAAAACTAACACTATTTTATACAAATATAAAATTATGAATTTTTCCCCACTAGAACGCCCTTAAGAGTGTGTGATAGATAAATAAACACTGAAAACATAAATTAATTTCTACGCATTTTTCGAAGCCAATATGGATAAAATACTCAATGACAATTCTAGATAATGGTATTTGCCAACTTTATGAGTAAATATTTATCCAGAATTACTAATTCGTTACGCGTGATCTCTTGCGCCGCAGTTAAATGCACGAGGTTCCGGCGTCAGAGATTGTGCCTCAGAAGTTTGTAACACTGGGAAAAATTTTGTTTAAAACGTTGGCTAGAACTATTGTCTAGGATTGCTATTGTTTAATTTTCGCGAATTGGCTTCAAGAAACCCACAGTTATAGATTAATGCTTTTAACCTTGAATTGTGTACCACGCCTTCTTAAGAGGCCGTTCCAGTGTTTCAGGCGCATGTATGCAACCCGCATTAACCCCATATAAATCAAGGCTAATATTACATTCGCTATAGTAGCAAGAGTATTACACATATCAATATTATCTTCGTGTTTTATGAAAGAGACATTCGTTCTTATTTTCGCCGCTTTCGCCGAAGCCAAGTATAAAGAAAGGTAGACTGTAAATTTTACAAAACCTTTTTTTTTTGTATTAGGTTTTTAATGTAACCGTTTGTTATACTAAAATTTGCAGAACGCAGCGAAAAAAAGGAACGACCGTGTCTTTGATAAACTGCGAATAAAGTGCTGATATGTGCAATACTCTTACTGCTATATACGAAGGTGTTTCTGGGCTACAAGAGGGTCATCGGTGCTAGTCCATTGGGTCCACCATTGTGATTAGAAAAACTTTCCATGTACAGAGAACTTACATTGATTTATTATTTAGATTTTATAACCTGTATGTAAATAGTAGCTATTTGTTTGGTTTGACATCTATTTAATTGTGATTAATCATTATTGGCATAGGATTTTTGTATAGATAGCTGTAAATAAATCAGGTTAACTTTATTTATTTTCTTTGTTTTATCAAAGACCTCCATCCCCAAACTTACTTAGCTATAGCGACGGAAATATTATCCTTGCTTAATATGAAGTTAATGCGGATTGCATACATGCGCCTGAAACACTGGGGTGAACTTTGTCTACCTTGAGGTGACTTTGTCCCACTACTTGGAAAAAATATTTACTTGGTGCTATATCTTTTCCAAGTATAAAGAAACCAGATGGCGATCGTGGATTCTCCTCAGTAGAGTTGATAGATCGAATAAAAACATATTGGGCGACTGCAGTGTTGATTCAGTTGGTACCACTGCAGTTATGTTATTTCTTTATATACAAATAAGGGAGAGATTGTCTCACCCATCGATCTACGTGTCTATTTAAGCTATATAATGCAATGAGACAAGTTAACCCCATGTCGAGGTGAGATTGTCCCACTTTTTTTTAAATTAATTACGAAGGTAAGGACATTTTTTAAGTTTTGATTTGTGATGTCAAATTGTTCATTGGAATCTCTCCTATTCAATAAAAAATATATTAATGTGATAACTTTAAGCTGTCAGTTGGTTTATGCAGTTTATAAGACGAAGGGAGTGAACAATGAGCCAAAGTCACCTCAGTTATGGTATGTAAATTGTAGTTATTTGTTTCTTTTGACATCTATTTAACTGTGGTTATTCATTATTGACATTGGGTTTTTTTTGTATAGATAGTTGTAAATAAATTAGGTTAGCTTTATTTACTTTCTTTCTTTTATCAAAAACCTCTATCCGCAAGCGTGCCTAGTCCCAATTTGTTAACAGTATTATGGGTGAAAGCTAAGAGTATTATGTATAAAGAAACTGCAAACAGTTACAAACAGAATGGAGGAACGAATAAACAGCTGAAGTTTAGGAATGAAGCAGACAGAGGGAAAGGGTGAAAGAAAGTAAGATTAGACAGGGAAATAATGATTACCTCCGATAATGGGATGGAGGAGAGTAAAGGGACTATGTGGGTGAAAATGTTGATCAAAAATGTAAACGGAGGCGAAAGAAGAATACCAGTGGTGAAGGGCACAAGCAACAAATGGTAAAGAAAAAAGTTAACTAATGCAAGTCCAGTACTATTCGTGTTTGAGGGGCAGGATTATTGGAATGGTGAAGCAAATGGGGACCAGAAGTCATTCAGGAAAGTAAGTATAAACCGATAAAGCATCTAAGTATTAGGCAGCTGAGTATTAGACAGCTAAATTTAGGCAGCTACGTACCAGGCAGCTACGTATTAGGAAACTAAGTTTTACGAAGTTTATTGTTATGAAGCTAAATATTAGGAAGCAAATTATTAAGTACCAAGAGTATTTGCATGTGTTGGTAGAGTACAAAGGTAATGGGGAAAGATGGTATACGTAACGGTACACTATGTTTGGTGGGGGAGAGTTGATTAAATATCTAGAGACATACTGAACAGATTAGAGGTGTGTTAAATTGCCACAAGAATGGATGGGGGAAGTGATGATCCCTATATTGAAGCATGAGTATGATTAGGGATACATTGAAGCTACAGACCAATGAGCCTTACGTCGAATACCGGGAATATGATGAAGAAACTGATGGTACAATGTATAGTTGAGTAATGAGGGAGAGGACCTGGTTGCAGGAATACCAACATGATCTTAGGAAGTGAGACACAGCTGGCTGAACTGTTAAAGGGTATCTGGTGCAAGTAGTAGACGAGGCGAAGCAGGTGAAAGCCTGCATCATTGAGTTAGAGAAAGCATATGGTAAGATACCGCATTGGATATTAATGAGGAAAGTGGTTGATTTGCTTGAAGAGAAGTTTGTAGTGCTTTGGATCGGGGACTTCCTCGGCGGAATGAGACAAAGGGTACAAGTTATTACGTTAGGGAGACAGGTTATTTCACGGGTGCCTACAGAAGCGTTCTTGGTCCCTTGGTTGTCATCAGAATGGCTAAGGATTCTGGTGTAGGCGGCTAAATAAGGTTGTTTGCCGATCACTGTGTAGTATGCGAAAGTTGGTGGAGGGAACATTAGTGCATATATTGACGTAATATTATATTGTTACTCAAACAGTAGTTAGGATTCACTCATTAGAGTTGTAATAGACAACTGGAAAATTAAACTATTGAAGCATTATACTTAATTTATATTTACATCGAGAAAACCTCAATTGAAGGATGACAGCTTGGCATCCAAATATTGTTCACAATTTACAAGTTAGAAAATCTAGTTCAATTTCTCATATTTTATACATCGTAATTGGTTGACTGGCTGTTATTTGTGCAAAAAAATAGATAAAACAGATTTTTGCCACTAAGTCATTATAGCCTTTTGCTAGTCGTCATTGTGATCAGCCTGGTACCCCCACAGTGTATTAAAGCAGGAGTCTGTTACGACGCCCTTGGTAGCATTGTCTTACTTTGCTAAAGTCACGGTCTAAAATCGGGCTTAGCTTAACCTCTATGTTCCTAAAACATACGTTTACTCGTTTATGTCAGTTGACAGTGTGCACATGAGAAAAAGTTTGACACCCGCAATGTACTCGATTTACAACACAGTTTAAGTAACGCCCTTAGCATTACGTTGCAGTATTTTTACAAATGTTTACAAATTTATAACGCTAATAACGGATAAATACTACAATTTTAAGGCAGAGTTCGCTCTCGTCTTTGACTTTATTATGTAATTTCTGAAACAAATTGTGGTTGGGAATGTCTGAAAGGAGTCACTTCCTATCAAAATAGAGTGAACTACAATTAAACATTGAATCTTTATCTCTATGTTGGTTATGATCACCACATAACATCAGTCTATTTTAATTCGACCGTTATTTATATTTGTATATTCTAAAACATAATTAAACTGCATTTGAAGCGATACACAAGGATGTTAATACTTACATGTTGGTAGCGAAGTGGAATTCATAGGCAAGACTCGAAAAGACTACTTGATGTAAGTTTTTCATATAAATGGCATTTCGTTTCATGATTAAGCTGTCCAACAACTATTAGAGATTGGTAGACACGCGTTTGTATAATGTAAGAAATTTTTCTGCGAAGACATTTTTAATGCGCAATTAGATTAGACGCCCACACTGATTCGGAAACACAAACATAAACAGCAGATTTTGCTACAAATTTCATCATTCATAATTCATATCTTTCGTATCATATCGGCAAATTTCATTCATAAGTGCTTGATACAAAGCTATTAATTACTTCCAAGATTTGTTGGCTTGCAGATAAGAACTACGAACACATAAATACAACTGTTGGCGCAAGTACTAGCAAAAGTGAAATTTTTCTGGCAAAACGAAGACCATAAGTAACGGTGAGTATAGAAATAACTGTTAAAACATGTTGATGTTTCTTTGTTTGATGCATATTTCTTGTTTTTACGTAAGCCTACAAGTGAAACTGTTTTGTTAGTATCTGAAGTAAAATCATAGAAAGAGATTTTTCAATGCACACAAAAATTAAAGAACAGAGTTTTAGGACACTTGGATTTAATTTTTAGTCACGTTAAAAAAAGTAGAGAAACATTTATTTATACTTTTGAAGTAACTTTTTCCACAAAATATTACAGAGCCCTGAATTTTAAATTTTGACGCCACCGTTTTGAGATCACTGAAAAGTTTTGCTGGTAATGACTCATTCGTGATGTTCAAACGAATATTTTCTTCCGAGTCTAAAATTGTACGAACATCTTTCCGAGAAAAAACAAGGAAACGTAACTTACGAAAGCATATTTAAAATTTAAAATGACTATACATCCTTGGTAACACGTTCTAAAAAAAACAGTCTCGGCAGAACACCAGCCAACAATACTACAAGATGCTCAGCCAATCGGGAGAGTACTTGCCTCTCATTGGCTGAGAGCCCTGCCAATCACACATGCGTTGCCACCATTGGCCGAGCAGGTTAATGACCATCCAGGCTATATAAACCCCAATTTTCTAGCGAACTTCATTCGCATCTTGGTGTTCGACCAGCTGTGTCTCAGCCTGAAGACGGAAATAGATCGCAAATCCCGAGACGTTGCATTTTATCGTTGGTTTTAATTTGTGTTTTGCTGTCTATTTTGCTTTTTGTTTGCTGTCCACTGTTCACTGTTTTTGTCTATTTCCATCTTTTTTCATATTGGGAATCTGGTTCTGTATTTGTGTCTGCGTGTTGTGTCGAAATTCGATTGAATTCTAGCTCTAGAATTCTTTGTTGTCTAATATAATAATTATTAAAAAACTGACATAATTTCTCTGGATGTTTTTTTCTATTTTTTTATTTTTATAATTGTTTTACATTTGATTTTTTTATTGTTCTTATTTGTACTTTGTGATTCAACACAGGTTTGATCAGCAAACCATGAGCAATGACATGTGTTTACAAACCAATAAATTCTAATAGGTTCGTTCATGTTATTGAATACAATGAAAATCACTAAAATATGTTTTATAGTCAAGATTTGCCGAATGCACTTTAATAAACCAATACTTTAATTTACTAAAAATTATTTAGGCAATGTTTTCAATTAATTCGTGTGTTCTGCTCGCATTTGTTGCTTATCAAATACCTCTGGCTGGAAAACATTAGCAAAAAGAAAAAAAATTATGTAAAGAGAGAGATTTTGAGAAGTCCGCTATTCAAATTGAATTATTATTACAACGTTTAGCTGCAAGGGACATTATTTATATAAATTTATTTTACATTTACCCTAGTTTTCTGCGTGTCAAAAACAGTCGCAAATGTTTTAAGATGCTGAAAATTTCAAATATTTCACATACAAGCTTCACTCAGTAAAGCATTTAAAGATATTTAGATACAAACATTTTCAAAAAGTAATTCTTCCCTATTAAACTTTGTGACTCGTCGGAGAGCTTTCAAGTTTGTAATGTATCTGGTTATTTTGCATATGTTACAAAACTTGTAGTGTAATGGTATTCATAAATATCTTGACAAAACAATATTTTTAAAATATAGAATCAGGCAGACAGTGATATGAACATCATGCACGCACATCCGCGACAGTTAAATTAGGGTTTCTGTAAGTTACTCATGTGTTGAATTATACCTCGTTATGCTGCAGAAATTTTATATTGACATGTAAGCTCTGGTTTATATTTCCCGAGCATAGAGGGAACGCGTTGGAGCAGCGGTTAGTGCGATCGCCCCCCCCCCTAAGTCGTTACATGTTTGATTCCCGGGGCCGACCCATGTGAGAATCGTACTGGAAGATGTTGGTCGACGAGTTTTCTCGGGGATCTCCCGGTTTCCTCGCCCTCTCATTCTGTTGCTCTATACTCACCTTATTTCACTCCTCATCAGAGCTGAGAGCCTTGCTGATATGTGCTGATATGCTGATATCTCTTCACACACCAGAGCAAAATAGAGAGGGAGGAGAAGGAGGAGGAGGAGGTTTAAGGCAATGATCTTTCATTTATTTCAAACAGTTGCAAATGATTAGATTTTTTTAAACCAATTGCTTTGGAAAAATTTGAGACTATGTTCAGTCATACGACACACAATGTTTCCAGTGCGTTTTTTAAAATAATGTCCACTTTGCTAGTAAAAGATTACTTTGCTTCATATTGGCTTATTTTGACAGCAGAATATGTGATATTTCAGGGGCAGTAATCTAAAAATCCGTTTGGTGTATTGCAATAGAAAAATTCAGATACAAACAATGATATATAACTTTTAAAACCGTAAGAATGAATTTTTAAATATATGTATTAATTTACGTAAAACAATTATTTTCGGAACCACTGCAAAAATTAAGAGCGAGACCTTAACTGGGAATATTAATGCGTTAACAGCTGTCATATTTGTGGAGATATTTTTCTCTGTAACAAAACCTTAAGGACGCCAAAACCCCACAGTCATGGAGAGGGCTTGAATAGGGATTAATATTTTTTATTAAATTGGGTGTTGCCTAGCCACATGTCAATCTGCACATATACCACAACTGACATAGTTCATCTCGGTGTGGCTCACACTACTTTAGGCTGCGCTTAACAGTTTTTTCTTCATACTGGTGCAAAAAATTAAATTTTTGTAACGGAATGGTTTGAAAAATATTCATGACTAAGAGCAGTAATGTGATGCATAGTTCTACGTAAGCGTTTTGCAAAATAATACTCCGTTCGCGTGTAAAAAAATATTTTGCTTGATTTTGTCTTATTTTCATAACTAAGTGGGTAATACTTTGACCCGTGAAGTTTATTGCTACAAAAAATTACTTACAAATGGGGCACATTTGAGACAAAATGTAGGGATTCTTCGACATGATAATTATGTTGCAATAAAAAAATATATTTTCAAAATAACTGTAAAACTAGAGGACGCAAGGCTTTGTAGATACTTCGAGCTGTTTTTTTAAACCCTATGAGACATGTAGGCAAATAAGTACTTTTACTCTATGAAAACGCTCTGAAACACCCACTCAAATTTTTTCCTCTTTTTTTCTTGAGCAGTATTTTCCTATTATTAATGCAGACAACGAGCTTTGTCTAAAAGCGATACCGTGATCGGTGGCTGGGCCCCATCGAGTATAAAGTAACATGTAAATCTTTAAACTTGTTCTTACCAGGAGTCCAAAGCTGGCAGTGTCCATTTTACGCTGGAAATACACACCTATAGATGTTTCGAGATAAAATTAGTACTTTTGAAACCATAGTTACTTTTTTTTTCCTTTCAGATATAGTTTCATGGCACTGTTTAATTTGTACAAACCACCCTAAATAACAAAGTGTATAGATTCTACCGTACCCATAAGTTTACTTGAAAAGTTACAATAAATATTATATATTGTTCTAGATATGGTTGTCTTTAAAAGCGTTCAATTTATCTTGAACCAACTGTACAGTATTTACGCAACTTTGCTGACATTATCAAGCATCTTCGTCATGTTTCGCATCTGCTAATGAACCTCGTGGTACAAGTTTCACTATAGGTTGGTCGCTGTAAACTGAACACTCAGCAGGACTTGTAATTAATTAAAAATATGCTTTATTGGGCCAACATATGTTAACTTTTGAGAGTGTTGAAACGTTTACACTGGATTTTAGTTACATGGAAGTTTCAATGTCAAAAATAATAAAGATGGCTGCCAAACGGCCGAAAGAAAACTTTATGCGGTGGTCACTTTATCGTGAACGGCCTATGCCGGCCTAGTGTTTTGCGGAGAAACTTCGAGATTATTTTTCCAGTCTCCTGTACATCTTTTCGCTACGTAAATGAAAACATTTCCGTGTGTCATGAGACGCAGCCGCGTGCCAATCAGGTGATGGTAAAATTATAACTTGTTGCTTGTAACAATAAAAATGTTCTTCTCAAATTTGTGTTGAACCGATAAGTACGGACAGGAAAATTTCGCGAGTTCAATGACTTGCATGTTAGAATCAACTCTCCTGTCCATACTCAAGCCCCGACTATTAGTCAAATAGCTGCTACTCAGTGGAATAACGGACAATGAACGAATAGAAGGGGCTTGAGTATGCACAGGGATTCTAGCTTGCAGTTCTTTGAATTCGCGAAATTTTCCTGTCCCTACCGATAAGTATGTTGGTGGATTTATCAGACCAACGTGCTTATTTTAGAAGCAACTGTATATACATTTATAGAGGATGTCTCCAATTTGTTGGGTTTAATGTACAGGAATGGCAATTACAAGTTTTCTGCTGGTAACAATTATAAAAATTAGAAAATCTGCAGGCTTTAATCACCCAAAATCAGCTTGACACAAGCATCTCTGCAGTTAATAAACACTGTGATTCGTATTTGAATTAGTACTTATAATTTCTTAATTAGGGTTAACTAATGTCACGATCTCGTCAACAAACAATGTATGTGTGGGATATCAGTGAACGTTAAAATTGAGTGTGAAGATAGGCTACAATCGGTCATAAATACCGTTTTATTTACATTCCGGATTCTTATTGAATATCATGAAAAGCAGAAAGACATATCCCTTCAAAACAGTTTCTTATGAGGTAATGTATGGTCACAGACTTAAAAAACTCAGTAAGCATGTGTGTCAGGTAACGAATGTTAAAATGAAGTCAACGAGAAAGTTTTGAAATACGTAGCAGTAATATAGTTACTTGAAGTTTGCTGATGGTCAGATCTCTGTAACGCAGTTTTAATCTAAGTACCATATACTCCATGGGTAAGTATCTAAATAACTACAGTAATTTGGTACGTGGACTTCACATAGTTCCAAATACTTGGACTTCCTAACATGTGGGGATGCCGTAATAAATAAAACTTGCACACTTAAGAACATTGTGTGACAGAATAAGCTGCTGAGGAGAAATCGTCACGAAAAGTTTACAGAATGGAAGGCTCATCTGAGATTATTTGGAAAAATTTGAGGTAAACAATGTTACTTCATTTTCTCGGGGAAGATCTACTGAAAATAGGCACATGCGATTATATATTTAGAATTAAAGGAAGGGTTATTGAATTTAGCTGCAGTCTCTTCATCCGTAACTAAAGTATAAAATTCGAACGATGTATTTGACATCTCAAATTTTGTTACTAAATAATCTCCGGTTTTCTGACGCTGTCATTGTGAAACTGTCAATTTAGATATTCCACTATTTAAAAAAATTTTAGTTAAATAATTATAGGAACTTTTTTTTTCGCATTTCAATTATTGCGACATAAAAGAATATTCATTTGCCAATTATCTCAAAAGTCAAGACAATTTGTATAAAGTTTTCTTATGTTCATGTTACCTACACTAAGAATTACCAACAGCGTCATTAGATTTTCCATATTTAATTTTCTGATCACAATTTTACATTGTTCTTTGTGAAAAACTCAATTAATGTAATTCAAATATTAAATAAATATAGAAGTGCGATTGCCATTGTCATTTGTTGGCCGCAATGCAACTACTTCGTTCTTGTTTTAAATTTATTGCTAACATCGTATTATTCATCAGATCTCTGCGACATTAAAACTCATATTGTTTATGATACAATTTTCTTCATTTCTACTAATCGAACCTACTTGATTGACTCAATTTATTTCTCTCACTGGATTGCTAAATCTGGAAAACTCATTCAAAATGGTCTGTAGTGCCAGATTTTTCTCATATCTTGCCAGGTCTTCTATTATTTATCTCTTGTCTGTCCTTAAGGTCGTCTTTGTTTTCGTTACTAATAATAATCCTAGAGCCAAACTTCAGTCAGACAAATTCTTAGTAAAAGAGTTTGCAAAATAGTTCACATTTACCACTGGTTTACTGCTTTCATGTCTTGGCAATTAAGGGCTGATTCGTGTTAAAAAAAATTTATCTGTTGCAATTAGGAAGTCACGTATACTTAAGTAGGTTATTCCTATAGTATCGTACTAAAAATAAAGTGATCTTATTGTGTTCTTGAAGTTAAAAGAACAGGACAGTTCTTAAGACTTACGAGTCAAAGTAATAAGCAATTCATAATTTCGTCATGAGTATTCTAATATGCCCTGTCATAAAACGTCACAATTCGATCTGCGTTTAGCAAGGTAACATTTGTTCAATCTATGGTATAGTTGTAGATAAAACCACAGCTAAATCTTCTGCAAGTCCGAAATGAGAGTCGTAAGGCATGCCTTAAGCGCGCATCTAAACCATTTTTGAATGTATCAACTGGCAATGTGTTATTACTGCGGACGAGCAAATTTGGTCTAAAGGGATGGAAACCACTGAAAAAAGAAAGAGACACATCGTTGTTACAAATAATCTTTAAATACGAACCATATTTCTGAAATTGCTGGTTTGACAAGTCGAGTGAATGAGCAGTCTATCATTCAACGCACTTAGTCCACGGTAGTTATACAAAATTTAAGTTAGAAAACTGTCAAGGTTGGCAATGTAAAGCATTAGATTGGCTGCTTTAACTGTCGGCGTACTAAATTGCAAGAGAACTTTTCAAAATTCTGAACCATTTCTATTAATTAAGCCACGGTACCGATAAGTGAATACAAACAAAAATGAGGACTTGAGTTGCGCAAAAAGATTATGGTGTGAGGGTTGTTTACTGATAAATGTAAATATATTACGGGCAGTAATGATATAATCTTGGTCTGAAGATAAAGAAATTAAGACTAGGTGGAGTTGTGGTATGAAACTATTTGGCGGTCTTTGGTGCTGGGAAACTTGCGATTATTAAACGTAAAGTGGACAGTTTTGAATTGAACTAGCAAAAAAGTGTATATAACGCTTGATTTTTTTTTTAGCTATTGTTACAAGAAAACAATTACCAGAAATATGCGTCATAAATTATATCTGTCTGTGATTGGTGCACAACAACATGCATACCCTCAACACTCCAGCGCAAAGACCGTATTTAAAACACAACTGCTTGTTAATTGAGTTCGAATCAATAGTTGGAAAATATGTGATGTGTAGTACGACTTATAATAAAGAGTGTTTGTTACGAGGTTGGCAAGGAACATCACATCAAAAATTAAACAAAAACTGGTCCGTTTTATGCTAAATACGTAGGGCGAGGTGATGAATAAGAGAGGATGTCATATACAGTATTAAAACAAATTTTTTTCTCTTAAAAAAATGTTATTGTATGTCAGTATATGAATAATTTTTTCATCTCTGTTTATAATCTTGTTTTACTTTTGTGACTGTTTATATTTTGATGCACGCAAAGCTACATGTATTACTGCGAAAAAGCGTTTTTGGAATACCAGTAAAATTATTTACACCGTGGTAAAAATGAAGTTCCTTTTTCTGTTATGCAGAGTATAAATACTTATTTCCATGTCTGTTTATTTTAATTTAAAGACTTAATGAGATTTAAAAAATAGTTCAATTTTGCAGAGGTATAGAGAAACTTTTCGTTGCGTCATCAATATTTTAAAGTAAAAGTTCTTCATGTAGTTCGTAATAAATTTGTCCCATTGCAAAATATTAAAACTATTACTATTTATTTGGCCGGTTCCTACATAGGGCTTCGTTATGTTAAATGTTTGTTACTTTAAAAACTCGTTGACATTACATATATATATATATAGCCTATATATAAATAGACACATATATACATATACATAGAAACACACACACATCATCTTACGTAAGAGGTCTCCTCGACAAGAAGATTGACGTCAGTTCAGAGCTTTGTATTTAGAGGTGACGAGACACTTGGTTAGCGAGGAAAAGTCAGCCTTAATACCTGAGTGTTCTAAGGAATCCAACATGTAGGTACTTATACTCTGTTCAAATAAAATTCAGAGCAGATACACAATAGAATTATTACAGTAAGTTGTATAACGCGCTCTCCTTATTTTCCCAATTTTCTCTTTGAAAACGTACACACAATTAACGTGAATTTCGTAACTGTTGGTGAATTACATATTTGTTAATTATGAAGTACTTTGTAATTGAATGTTGTAATGCTTACAAGCGTGTTAATAGACAAAATTTTGTGCATTTGAACTTAATAATTACGGTTGGTGAAGTATAACAAGCGAGAAATATTAATTAATTTTCTCGAGTGAATAAACTACAACAAATACTGTAGTTAGTGTCCTCGGTGGTCGTTCATTGAAGACAGACTTGTTTTAAATCTCATGTCTCTGCTTTGCTATTGCCTGCACCTGTCGGTTATGTGCTGTGTGATGGCTACTGACATTTCAGAAAAATAGTAGCTACTTTCCAATGTCAGATAAAGTACCAACGCGTATCGCATTTAGCTGTCTGATATGTTTGAAACGATATACGCATATTTCTTCGACAAGTGCTGGTCTTAGCTTGGGAGCTGTAGCAGGCATTTCTGCACGAGATATTATCTACGACACTTTGGCTGAAAATGAGTTCCAATATAAATTTCGTATAAATTATCTAGATTTTCAATTATTTTCTTCTATAATACAGACAAGTCCGATCACGACTACATATATTAGGCTGTGAAATCTTGCTAAACCAAAGACAAAACAAGACTAATCTTCCACTAAAAGACTACTAGCACTACGACAAAAAAGGAGTCACATTTTATTCCTCAGTGTCAAGACCTTACCTTCATAGACCACTTTGAACGTGGATGGGTGTTAAGAGTGGGATCCTGTATAAGGCATTAGCTATTTTGAAACTGTGTGATAATCTAATAAAGAAATGAACAATTCAGGATGAAAGAATGTTACCAGTTTGAGACATTGTTTGAGGAACGCAATACAATTCTTAGGGGATTAAAGAAGATATCTAACTGTACCTCTGTTCAGCCATACCGTGTGGCTCAGGAATAGCGATTACTATATGGTCGTAGACCAACACACATTATGGTTTTCATTTTTCATAGAGCATTTCTTTGGCCTCATTTTAAACAGTTGTGGTTAAAAAAAAAAAAAAAAACAGATACGGAGCTCGCACACACTTGAAAGCAGTTCCTATCGGTAGGCAGGCGGCCGTTTTACACTTTGCCAACAGCATTTTTTTTTTTTTTTAAGTTGGAAAGATTGCTACCTTTGACTTAAAATTAGAAGTAGCACATGAATCAAACTTTGGAACAACGCTTTGCGATGACAATTAAGGAACATAAACCTTCTACCTAAGTTAGTTATGTGAATACCTGCGAAAAATCACGTTTATGAACTATCCTTCTTCAAGTTGACGATGAAGATATTCCGACTTTTTCGGCCCATAGCTATCCCTTTATGTAAACACGAACACGTCATCCAACACCACGAGCGCATTACACTTCCCTCCATCCCGTACCGACTCTGTTACATAACTACTGAGATAAGGTAAAGCAAGGTTTTTTCGTTCCTCTTTCCTCTTCTCTAGAAGAGTGTTTGAACTAGCCAGGCCAATTCACTTATATAACTTATCAAGACTCGCTGACTGCTAGTTTATCTTTGTTCATGCAACTTTACAAACAACATTGATTAAATATATCTCATACACTATTTGTTCTTTTACCCTGAGGTTGTATCTGCCAGTATTTTTTTTATAATTAGTGTGGGTTAATTGACTGGTCTTATTATAGAATATCGGGGATCGTCTTGATCAAAACATCGTTATTTTAAACTGAAGTATAAGAACGAAATCCCATTACGTCCAATATTATTTTCGAATTTTCAATTATTATTTTACGTGAAATGAGTTTTTCGTTACAGTCTTCTTACGAGGAAGATATTATTGTCATGGCAGCTGAGTGGATACAGGCAGGTTTTAATATATTTCACCATCATAATCTTCATTTAGTTAAACTTCAGTAACGGTTTAAAAGCCACTCAGTTATGTTTAATAACGTAGAAAAGTTTTCAAAACGTTTAGTGCCCTCCATTTCTTTCTTTTCTTAACTTGCATAGTTAAAAGTCAGTCTTTTCTTCACGTATCTGTATTAAAAGTCCGAACGTAGCATTCTACAATTTTTTGGTACGTCGAAGAGGGTGGGGACAGCATGTCTGTCTGCTATTGTTCAAATCATTTAATAATATTCTCCCTTCAAAGTGATCGTTACATATTACGCAGTTCTTGTGCAGATATGCTGCACTTTTATCGTCAAGGTCTGCAAGCCTATACGTATGTTCAACTCCCCATCTTCAAAGCTTTAAACAGAAAATTCTTCTTTAAATTTTATAATAACTGTCGCAACACTACTAAAATGTTAGTGCAATTACTATCTACGTAATTTGTCCGTATTTATATCAAGGTGTTATAAATCTTATTATAATTAATGAACTAAGCGTTAATTACTTAAAAATATCCTAGAAAAAAAGAATAAATGGTAAATCAGTAAATTGTAGAGAATATTTAGTGCGTAATGGTATTTTGGTCAGCGCTTAAGACGTCGCAGGTAAGGGATGACATGAAGCGAAAATGGACACGGGAGATTACAGAGAAAGCTCATTGATAAACAGCATTGTCCTGCATGATTTACAGCTGCGAAAATTTGTTCTATCTACACTACCGCAGGAAAAGTTATGCAATAAGTAGTTCAATAATATACTTTATGCTACTTTTACGTGTAAGATGAAATAAATTGTGGAACATTGACAATTCTTTTAAATCTACAGTTTCCAATCAGCAAGTTGCTCACAGAAAATGCAAATTTGGGTAGCCGGATTTACTAGGCACTGTTAATTAAAAGATAATAATGGTTTGGCACTCCGACAGTCTAACCTTTTCCATTGGTGTAATCGAAGTGTTATGTATTGTGTGTCGCATACAGCTTATTAGTAAGGAAACCAAGTCTTCGAGACATTAAAGTGAAAAAAAAAAGTTGCTTTCATCTACATTGAAATGAAACACATCCCAGAAGTTGTCTGTATTGGTTTTGAGAAATCATATAAACTGAAATTGGTATTAACTGTTAGGTAATCGAACACATGGCCCACTGGATGGAGTTAAGTGTTTCATAACTACGTCGCCTCACTAGGTACTGCGGTAGAACATTTCATTTGTCCTGCTCATTTACCTTTTCCTGTTATGACTGAAATGCAGTTTATAAAAGCGACTTTATTCATTGCATACCAAAAATAGGGAATAGTAAGTTAAGGTAAAGATTCTTACACTTAGTGTCAAGTGTGTGTGTGTGTGTGTGTGTGTGTATATATATATATATATATATTTTTTTTTTTTTCTCCGATCATATAAATTAATTACTTGTAAGTAAAATAATATACATTTTACGGTTGTGCCTGTTCAAATTCTCTCTCCAGTGTGATTAGATAAATAGTAATCAGTACGTTATGTATTGCAGTTGTTCGAAGTTTTTGTTATAAATGTTATATATTTCTAATGTGTAAATACTCCATTCTGTAGTTACGTTGCAGCCAGTTATTTTTGCTGTTGGTCAAGTTCAAATTTATTTAATGGTTATTTTCCAAGCATACACATCGTACATCTTTAAAATACCTAACGAAATCTCACCGAGGCAACAAAAACTACGGATTATGACAGTTACCAAGGGTATAATTGAAACCGTTTACAAAATAAAATGTGTTGGTTTGTACAAATGGCAGGTGCTGAATTTGAAGACGCCCAAAAAAATTGTTCAAATTGGTATAGGCTTCAGGCAGCTATTAATTACAATGTATAAGGGCTCCACTTACCATGTTTATGTCAAGTAGTTCGAATGGGGATTTGTTTTTAAACGAATTGTTCTCAATTTATCGATTTCAAAGAGGACTCTTTCAGAACAAAACGTTTTTTAGGCCTACGTAAAATGGCTTGCAAAATACTGAGATTGAATTAAAAGCATTTTTTTTGTAAACTATGGCATTAAAATTACAATTTGGATACCAAGTGTTATCAAGTATTATAGAAAATGTAATATTTTCATCTAGCAATATTATTATAAAATTGTTATGCAGAATATTTTTTGTGTAAAATAATTATCTTTATCGTAAAATTTGGTTCCCCATTTAATACTCCTGGCCGTAAGCTAGATATATTAATATGCTGCCGAATCATACCTGCTAACAAATCGCAAATTTTATAGTTGATAAATGACCACGAGCTGTTAAAAACAAATTTATGAAGAAAGAAAAATTTTAGTGCATTTTCTTGTAGTTTTGTATATGGATTTGACATTAACATATGTATCCCAAATATCTTGCTAAATTATACAACAACATATTTAGTATGTACTGTTGCTTTACTTAGTAACACTGGTTGGTCACGTTAACAAATTATACTTTTATTTACAACAGATTTAACGTTGCTGCCTATTTCACTCATTCCGCGATGTATAATACACACAATAAAAATAATCATAGCAGGCATATACGTCCGATACACCTACATTGGGGTGCGTTGGAGTGATTGGGAATTGAACGTTTGAGAAAAGGAATTTTATCTTCGTATAAAATATACTAACTTCTTATGGGCACGAAATGTACATGTACTTATACAGTAGGTTTTCCCTATTCTACTTTTGAATTAGTTTTGATATAATCACCGTACTTTTACACAAAATAACATTACAATTGAAATAATATATTTTTTTATTTATTTTGAAGGTACTGCTGCTGAAGTCGAAGTCAATTGAAGAAGTATTTCCAACACATGAAAACTACACACGCCAGCAGAGCAAAAAAATGACGTTAGATGCTTTTCGCAAGTTCATAGCCCACCGCAAACTATCTGTTGATTTGTTGGCAATATTTTTTGGAATAGGGGCCTGGGTTGGTATCAACGGTATGTATGTACAACTACCCCTAATGGTAAAGACGCAACCTGAAGCATGGAATTTACCGTCTTACCTCTCCATAGTGATCCAGATTGGAAACATAGGCCCCATCTCATATTCACTGCTGCAGCAATATCGACCAAGTAAGTCAAGAGACAGATGGCTCATTTATGGACTTCTGAGTATGGGCTGCATTTCGTTACTGCTCATGTCATTTTTGTACCAGAAGACTACTTTTGTCGGCGAAGCCGAGCACAGTACTTCTCTCCTGACTTTGGTGTTCTTCCTGGCATTAGTTGGTTGTACGAGTTCCGTGTTGTTCATGCCATTCATGAAGAACTTCAAGGGCACCTATCTCATATCTTACTACGTCGGAGAAAGTCTAAGTGGGTTCCTACCCAGCGCAGTGGCCCTCATCCAAGGAGTCGGTGGAAACCCAACTTGCGTCAATAAGACAGTCAACGGCACAACCCTTCTGACATCTTACACACCGCCGCCTAGCTTCTCAACAGAATCTTTCTACATATTTTTGTTCTGCATGCTATCTCTCAGTAACGTCTCGTTCTTCATGCTCAACAAAATACCATATTTTAGAAGTGAGATGGTTTCTTCTGATGGTAAGCCAACTGAAGAAATGTACTCATCTGAAGTTGCTGACAAGGTTTCAGAGGAAAGTCGAACCCCGAGACATAAAAAGAGCATGGAGAGTCATCCAAACTTTTCTGGAGATTTAGGCCCTCAAAGTGAGGAGGCAGATGTTAATAACACAACTCACACACGAATCTCTCGAAAAGTGTATGTATATTACCTGGTGCTCGTCTCTTGGCTGTGCTTCTTCAGCAATGGCTTGTTCCCAAGCATTCAATCGTACTCGTGTTTGCCCTATGGAAATGTTGCTTACCACCTGGCAATCACTTTAGGGGGCATGGCCCATCCCCTGACATCCTGCGCAGCGTTCGTTGTGCCGTTTTCATCAGTGAAGGTGACATCTCTCCTGGCAGCGCTCTGCACTAGCTTTTCAGTTTATATTGCAGCTACAGCCGTCATGAGCCCCACCCCACCACTGGTCAACACAGCCGTTGGAGTCGCATTCGTAGTAAGTTTTGTTAGCCATAATTTTTCAGTGTACAATTATATTTGTTATTTTAAGAAGCCCCTAGCTGCTACATTACAAATTTGGCTAAATACCTGAACTATTTATCATATCAATATACAATTAAAGTAACGTAGTTTAATATAAGTTACTAATAAACATACATTTATTTCAAATGAACAAACGGAACCTGTTAAGAAATTAACGCTGTAGCGTTTGACAAATTGACGAATTGACAAACATTTCCGACATTTTACCACAACACTCGTATTTTGCAGGTGATAGCATGGATCTTTTTCAACGGACTGATCTCCTACATCAAAGTGTCCGTGGCTTGTGTCTTAAGAAGAGAAGATGGCAAAGAATTGATGTGGTGCGGCGCCGTTCAACAACTCGCATCTTTCCTCGGGTCTATAGTCGGCTTTTCTTTGATCAATTATTCACATATTTTTCATTCGTACAAACCTTGTACATAGAATTTTAATGAAGTGTTAATCTAGTCAATAAAAATTGCAACCATATTACTTTGAGCACAAGTGTTGGTTGAAGTTACGCTTGCATAGCATCAAGAATGGAGAGTTTTTGGTCAATGCTTAACATGTATGTCTTTAGCACTGGCGAGGGGTGCCATGACGTCAAGCGTGGCTGGAATGAAAGAGCGGGAGAAACGGGAGATTTTAGAGAAAATCCGCCTAGGCTATTCACTTTAAAATGAGTAGTCCTCAACATTAATAATAAAACAAAAAAATGTATTTTATAGGGGCTAAATGTGATAAATTTTCAGTGTTGTGTAACACTTAAACATATTTTTGTTTCATTATAGTTTTCACATAGAAAACATTAGCGACGAATGCAAAATAGCCGAAATAATTAGTTAAGCAGTGCTCATTTTATCCTGAACAGTCTAACCCACGTCATTGTCCAGCAGGATTCCCACATGCGAAAATCCGGGTCGAACCCTCCGGGATCGCCTTGGTGGAAGGCGAGTGCTCTATCCACTGCGCCAACATCGGCCCCGACATAGCTTCAACAGACTTTACTTTCAAATCGTTTTATCATGATTCAATCTTATGTTGAAATATAACAATTTCATCTAAGTGCGTTTTTTTTTCAAAGTAGCACTATTTAAATTTCATTATCAGAACTTTACAAACGTATTACGTCACGTGCATGCTTGAATTTTGTTATTGCATTCGTGGTAATAATGATCTTCCAATATACTTAATTACAAATATTGCATTGATTTTCACTGATCACCGGGTACGTTAACTTCAGCATACACTGGCAAATATGCAAAATTTTTCTGGTGGGTTGATTTACAAACCAAATACTTCAAATTAAAAAAAAAAACAAACAAATGATTGTTGCTTGGTTTTTACACCAAGCTCTGCTTGTTGTAAGGTATGCATTTAATTTAATATGAACCACACATATAGTACGTCCGTAAAGTCATGGTGCACTTTTGATCGGTCACAGGAAATCAACAAAATTGGATAGATACGTGAAATTTGCACCAAATAATAGGAAAACTCTCCAAGTTGCGTGTGCACACAGGTGCTGACGGAACCCCGCAATATACGCAGCAGTGGATCAGCCCACGCCCACGCCAGTGGAAATGTGGACGGTACAGAGGATGTTCACGTTGCTCACGGATTCGAATTTGGCAAGTCGCAGAGCACACTCAAACTTTCCTCTGTACCGTTCACATTTCTGAACAAATTTCCCTTGTGCCGAACTCTCCCACAAGAGAAAACATTTTCTTTGTAACATGTAGTAAAATTAACCGTAATTGTTGTATGTTAGCCATTTTGTAAGATTAAATTACTTGTTAAAATACTTTAAACATTAACATAGTTCGAAAATGGTTTTGTCTTTTCAAGCCAATTTTAATTTCACCGTCATTAAAGCACTTAAGAATGGTTAAATTGAAAGACAATATTTTTCATACATAAATTTTTTTTACTATTTCCCTGTGTTTTTGGTTCGGTAAACCATTAAAAACTAAATTAACTGAAGGTTACATTTAACCAAACTATAAATACACTACAAAAATTTGAAGAGTAGGCCTATAGTATTTTCTACGAAATAAAACGTGCTAAAATCCTTTTCTATTTCCTAGCAAGTTTCCCGGAAATGATTTCGAAAAAAAAAAATAAAACATTTTAAAATGTAATTGTAAATATGATAATGTGCATCCGACAACAAATAGTGCCATAACAAAATTAAAATATATATATTTATTTATAACGGGAAAACAACGCATTAGAACAAGATCAATATGACGAATTTGCGTTATACATTTAAAATGAATAACAAAATGAAGCATTGGCTCCAAACGTAAGTATTTTCTCATCCAAAAATCATGAAGCATGCCAGTACATTAGTACATCTGCATTGTATGGAAATATAATGTAGACAAAACAAAACGTGATTAAAAACCCACAATTTTATCCTAAGCGTCTGAAAGCAAACAACTGTGTATCTTCCTACCACTCACAACACGTCACTGTATCCAAAAACATAAAGTGACTTTACTGAATTGTTATGAATAGCTCTGGACTTCCAGGTGATGCTGCGACGAAAAAAAAAATTGAAAATTTTTGTTTATATAAAACAAAGAATCTTAAGGCAGTGATAAGGTAACGTTCATGGGAATTTTTTTAAGATCACTGTCAACATAGATACGTGAAAAGTAATGGAAACTACTTTTAAGGTTTCAATTTCAGAAAACGTTCAGGAGTTGGAGTCTTTAGGGAGAAGCAGAAAGAAACTAGCCACTTTTTATCCACCTCCATTCGTCTGGCTTCAATTTAGCTCCATTTAATTCGTGTATTTGGTGAAGAATCTTTAACGAAATGGGACTGAGAAGGTACGTTATTTCGGGGTAACTGCTCTGGATGGACAGTTATCAAACTTTTTGCTGTTCTTTCACTGTATACTACATAAAAATGAGTGAAGTTTGTCACTAAACAACCCGTTTTACAATCATAGCGTCAACGGTTTATGA